>JAVJGI010000037.1:177985-280997 GCA_035590275.1 Ibycter americanus | reverse complement strand
AGTTACAGGCTGACATGTCAGCCCACTGTAAAGATATAAAAGGCTTGCTTGATTTTAGTAAAGTGTCTTTGTGCCTTCGCTCCGCTCCCGGAGTCTGTGCATCATATGCCACAACGTGTGAACTGTTTGTACTAAAATCAGGGACAGAATTTAGTGTTTTATAAGATGCCCAATTTTTTGCTGTTGACATAGTACTTTTGTCAGATCTGGCATTATTCAGCAGAAAATATCCTTCCCCTTTAAGAACATTATTGTTTTAGCCTTTTTTTTTTTTTTCTTTTTTCTCCTCTTTGCCTTTTCCTTTATTTCTCACCTTTTTTTCCTGGCCTCTATGCCTACTCTTTTCTGCCTTCAACACTTCTTTCCCTGCAGTCATTCCACGTTCCCATCTCCTGAACCATTACTCCCACCCTCTTTCAGACCACCAAAGCACTTGGTAGTCGTGCACTGCTCCTTTCTCTGGGACACCTGCTGATGGGAGGGAAGACATTTGCAGTTCCAGGTATGCCTCCCTCTGATTCAAACTTCATCTCCTTTTGGCCTGCTCAGGGCTTCAGGATTGTGCATTGGACATTTGCGATTCTCTCAGTTTTGGCAGGCCTGTGTTTTAGAAGGGAGCAGTTGTGAGTTTCCAAGTGAGCTGCTGAATAAGGAAGGGATTTTTAGCTTTCCTTGTGAGTCTTGGTTCTCAATGCTGTTTTTTTTCATTGCTGAAAATGACAGGTTTTATTCAGGGGTGAAAAAGATATATTTTCCCCTGTTACAAATAAATGGATGAGTGAGTAGTGCAGGCATTTTGTTGTTGCTGAAGCATGAGCTTGCCTGCTTGTAACATCCTCCTTGTTCTGAGAGATATAGAAACAGAAAGTCTTTTCTGAAGCACTGAAAACTGCCTTTTGTATCCCCTCCAGGCAGCAAGAGTGTGGATACAAGGTGCTTGTACGAATGACTCATTTTTACTGTCTTCAGAAATACTGAGGCTTAGGCTTCCCACCTCAAAATGAAAATCGACGTTATTGGTTAGTTTGGGTGTATTTGCCTCTCTGGGTCCCTGTGGTGGGTCAAAACTCAGCTGATTCCCAGGTGCTGCTTGTTGCTTTCGTCAGTTGATGAGTGGTTGGAAGAATTCCTTTTGTTAGTGCTTCCTCAGAGACAATAAGCACTTCTAGCTGCTGCAAGAAGTGGTCCTGTCCTTACCTGCCTAGCCATCCTGCCACTGGAACAAGGCAGCAGAAAGGGGGCAGGGGCTCCTGCCGCTGCCCCTGTGCCCTGACGGGTGGTGTCTCAGCCCTTGTGTCTTGGTCTGTGACCTGGGTTGGCTGGACGTGTATTTTCTCCTGCCCACCTGCACAGGAACCTGCAGTAGAGGGGTGGGAAGGTGTTGAACAGCTGGGGCTGTTTGCTTCAGAGCACCTGCATCAGAGCTCTTGGATAAGCCAGTTCAAGGTTTACCAGGCTTGCCCTACTGACCTGCTTTCTGGTGGATGGTGTAAAACCTAGCTGGCCCCAAGCGCTTCTGCGTGACAGTGCTCTGCAACCTATACTGGGTGGCCCACTGCATGGAGCAGCTCTACAGGATATTAGTTATTTAATACCAAAAGCTTATCAACTGTCATAAACCACATCAGTGCAAAAACCCAGGTATTTTGGCCCTTTAACATAGACTTTGAAAAACAGTTGCGTGAAGCTGTATTGGTGAAGGAAGTACAAAATGATGCCTTCGTCAGGATTTAACTGTGCCTCATTGTTTTCCAGACTTGATGTGCTAGACCAACAGTACAAAATCCGCTGTGCCACTAGTTGTGTAATCAGCAGGTTGTGCAGCTGAGACCAGTTACTGAGAGGTGTGCGTTTTCCTTGTGCTCCTTCACAGATGCTGCAGTCCAGATTTTATGTGCATTTCCCTTTTTTCCTGCAAATAAGGCAGCTTGCTTGGTTTGTGGAGTCAGTGGGCTTTGCCAGTGGAACCTGTGTGCTCTGGGAGTAGCTGTCTCTTCCTCACACTGTAAGAGAAAACAAGTTGACTGGAGGCATCAGCTCTCAGTGAGGACTTCCCAAAACATGTTGGTTGCTTCTGCTGTAGCCATTTGCAGGCTTTCTAAGAAGGAAAAATGTCAGTGTTCTCTCGTGTCTGTATTTCAGCAGGGGCTTTCCAAAGCAGTCTCTGGGCAGAGGTGAAGAAAGAAAAATGTTTAGCTATAGAGGAGATTACTTGAGAAAACTGTGAAAATGTTCTGCTTGAAAGATACACATCAGTCCTTGGGCTGGCCATGGAGAAGCTTGGAAGAAAGAGGGCTAGCCTGCTAATTAGCTAAACATGTGCTCCCATGCTGCACGGTACCGCTGGATAAGGCTCTCATCCAGGCTGGTCCTGGGTCCATCTCTGCCCTGAATAGTCATGGTAGTTTTTTAACAAGCTAAAAGCAGCCACAATGTACTTGCAGCTTCCTGCTGCCCCACATTGGTTTGGGGGACAGATGGGATCTCATTCTCACAGCATTGAAAGCATAGATCAAAACCCTCACTTGCTTAAAAAGGAAAGATTTCCACATTTTTTAAATCAGCTGGCTGGGTCTATGGTGATTGAGCACTGCACAAATGAGCCGGTGCAGCTGTCAAAATCTGCCTTTTACACTCCTTTTAGTGGAATATTGTGTTGGCCCACAAAAAAGTTGGGCAGACAGCACGTTGCCTGTCCTGACCCAGCTGCCTTGCCTGTTCTGTGTGAATAGCTTATGTGCTTGCAGAGCGGGCAGCTCCTTAACACTGTGATTCACAGGCTGGTAAACTCAGTGTGATTTCAGGTTTGCTTTCAAATGCTGCACTGTAACCTGCAGCATTCAGGAGCTATTTAATTTCCTCATCAGTACTAGCATGTTGAGGTCTACCTGGAGGAGCCCTCCTTGCCCCTGCTAGTGCAGAAATGTCAGTGTTGGGTTGCAAGATCTGCCACCTCCAATCTCACCCTTAAAGAAAAACCCAGCCCTTTGCATCATTAATCACTTGGGAGACTGTAATGCTGTGAATTTCCCTGTCTTTGGTACAATAGCTTTAAGTCTGGACTAGCTCTCCATGGGGTGAAGCTCTCCACGGGCAGCAAAAGGGCAGCAAAAGCACCAGCTGCAACTTCAGTGGTGAATTTTTAACCCTGGTGTGTCTGCTGCTTTGCTCAGTACCGCATGCTTGTGAAACAAAACTGCTGGCAATAATTTGTGATTCAGTGTTACCATGTAGAGCCCATGTGCTGCAGATTTTCTCATTCAGGCTCAGCTGCATGCTGCTGGAGCACTCAGCCAGGAAAGACACATTATTAATGTTGAAGCACGCTGATTTTTCTCTTTCCAGGTGTTACAGTCACATCAATGCAGTGCTCTGCAATGTGGGGCAGGGAGATGAAAGGAAGGATATCTGATAGGCAGCACTTGAATTTTGTTCATTAAAAAATCAGGTTTGCAGGTAACCATGTGTGAAATGAGTGTCAGCAGCTTTCCCAAATAAAACATTGGGATAGACATTTGACTGCTTTTGGCTGCACCACTGAGCTCTGCTTCCTAAGCTCTTCAATTGGCAGCAGCTGTAAACTTCAGGTGTGCACAGACACTGCAGAAGCACCTCTTTCATGTAGTTAAGCTACACGTACCTGTCAGATGGAGAAAATGTTTTTGCCTTTTTACAGACAGGTACCCAATGGGGAGCCCTCCCTCCAGCCTCAGCCAGCCAGAGACCTCTCTGCTGACTCTCCTCTCCTCTTTCCTGCAGTTCTTCACAGAGTACGGTCCTGATTATGTGCTGGAGATCACACCGAGCTGCAGACCAGACCGCAATGAGCCACAGAGAATTCAAGAAATTCTTAACATTATCAAAGGTGAGTTGTCCAAGCCAACACTCCTGCTTCAGGCTTACAGGTCTTTTTTGAAAAGACTTCAAGAAAGCTTGTTGGAGTCTTTCTTGCTGACTAGAAAGATGAACCACATTAACTTGACTGCTCATTGCGTACAACATCATCAGTCTCCTACTTCACTTGGGATTCTCAGTGTTAGTAGCGCATCATCTCAGAGCTGTGGGTCCCTGTTAGCAAAAGTTGCTATTGCCTTTCCTCTGGCTGGGCAGAGGAGCACAGGGCCTCATCCTTGTTAGAATCACAGAACAGCCCAGGTTGTAAGGGATGTCAAAGATCATTTGGTCCAACCTTTTGTGCGGAAGGGAGCCTAGATGAGATTATCTAGCACCCTGTCAAGTTGCATCTTGAAAACCTCTAGCAGAAGGGACTCTACCACGTCCCTGAGGAGGTTGTTCCAGTGATTGATTGTTCTCACTGTAAAAAATTTCTTTCCTACAATGAGGTGAAACCTCTTCTGGTGCGACTCATACCCATTGCCCCTTGTCCTCTCCATGTGACTCCTTGTGAAGGGAGAGCCTCTGTCCTCTCTGTAGCTGCCCTTCAAATACTGCAATACTGTGATGAGGTCCCCCTGAGCCTTCTCTTCTCCAGGCAGAAGAGGCCCAACTCCATCAGTCTTTCCTCATAGGTCAGATTCTCCAGCTCTTTGACCATCTTCATGGCCCTCCTTTGGACCCTCTCCAGTCTGTCCATGTCTCTTTTGATTTGTGAGGGCCAGGACTGGACACAGTACTCTAGGTGCGGCTGACAAGCACTGAGTGGGATGATCCTGGCTCTGTCTCTGTTAGTAAAGTCCCTGCAGATACTGCCCAGGATCCAATTTGCCTTCGTTGCTGCAGCAGTGTGCTGCTGGATCATGTTCAGCTTGCTGTCCCCCAGGCCCCTTTCAGCAAGGCTGCTCCCCAGCCACGCAGATCATAGCCTGAACTAGGCTCTTTGGTGATTCTGTCCCAGGTGTGGGACCTTGCCCTTGTCTTTGTTAAACTTCATACTGTTCTTGTTAGCCCACTCTTCCAGCTTGTCTGAGTCTCTGTAAGATTGCTCTCCCTTCTGATGTGTCCACCTCAGCACCCAGTTTCGTGTCATCAGCAGACTTGGTGAGGTTGCTTTCAATCCCATCATCCAGATCATTTATGAAGATGTTGAACAGTGTGGGGCCCAGTATTGATCCCTGGGGGACCCCACTTGTGACAGGCTGCCAGCCTGAGTGAAAACTACACCCTCTGCGTGCTGCCTGTGAGCCAGTTCCCTCCCTACCCACTTTACAGACCACCTGTCCAATCTGTATCTTGCCAGTTTGTCCAGGAGGAGGCTGTGGGAAACAAGTGTCAAACGCTTTGCTGAAATCCAGGTAAACAACACCCTCTGCTCTCCCCATGGCAACAAAAGATGTTATTTTGTTGTAGAAGATGACCAGATCACCCTGTCATGATTTGCCCTTGATAAATCCATGCTGGCTTTTCCTAGTCTCCTTCATTTGGTTTTAGGCTGCTCATAGTTTCTAGCAGGACTTGTTCCATGACTTTCCCAGGGATTGAAGTAAGACTAATGTGCCTCTAGTTTTCTGGGTCCTGTTTTGGGCCCTCCTTGTAAGTTGGGTATGACAGTTGCCTTCTTCCAGTAATCAGGGATATCCCCTGATCTCCACAACTTTTCAAATATTGTAGACAGTGGCCTTGCAAACAATGTCAGACACTTCTTTTAACATAGATTTATGTTGGTTGAACCTTTGCAAGAGCTCATGGACCACCCAGCACTGCTGGTGAGTGGACACGTGCATTGTAGGTACATGTTCCTATGATCTGGGGTCCAGCTATGCTGGTAAAGACAGGTAGAGAAGGTATTGAGAACCTCTGTCTTGTCAGCGTTATTAGTAATTGGTTTCCCTGCCCTTGTTACCAATGGGCCTGTGTCTTCCCTGGGCTTCTGCTTACTGCTCATGTGTCTGAATAACCCATTCTTCTTGTGTTAAGGTCATACTTGAAAAATATGATCATCATCATATTTGAAAAATCATGACAATCTGGTGAAGTTCCCAGTGACTGGAGAAAGGGAAGCATCATGCATATTTTTAAAAATGGTAAAAAGGACGACCCTGGGAACTACCAGCCAGTCAGCCTCATCTCTGTACCTTGTAAGATCATTTAGCTGATCCTCCTGGAAGCTATGTCAAGGCATTTGGATGACAGGGAGGTGATTAGAGACTGCTAACATGGCTTCACAAAAGGCCAGTCATGCCTGACTCATTTGGTGACTCCTGGAGTGACTGCATTGGTACATAAGGGAAGAGCAACTGATGTCATCTACCTGGACCTCCGTAGGGCCCTTGACTGGTCACACACAACATCCTTGTCTGTAAACTGAAGAGATGTGGATTTGATGGATGGAGTGTTACATGGATAAGGAATCAGCTGGATGGGCGCATCGAAAGAGTTGTAGTCAGTGGCTCAATGTCCAAGTGGAAATGAATAATGAGTGGTGTCTCTCAGGGGTCTGCACTGGGACTGATAATGTTCAATATCCTTATTAATGACAAGACAGTGGGATTGAGTGCACCCTCAGCAGGTTTGCAGATGGCACCGAGCTGAATGGTGCAGTTGATAGGCTGCAGGGAAGGGATGCCTTCCCAAGAGACTGTGGCAGGCTGGAGGACTGGGCCCATGTGAACGTCATGAAGTTCAACAAGGCCAAGTGCAAGGTCCTGCAGCTGTGTCAGGGTGACCTGTGGTATCAATACAGGCTGGGGGATGAGTGGGTTGGGAGCAGCTCTGCAGAGAGGGACTTGGGGATGACAATGGGTGAAAAAACAGATGTGAACCGACAACGTGTGCTTGCAGCCTAGAAAGCTGTGTCTTGGGTGCATCACCAGCAGTGTGGCCAACAGGTCAAGGGAGGGGATTCTCCCTCTCTGCTCCGCATTGGTGAGGCCCCCCCGGAGCACTGCACCCAGCTCTGGGGTCCCCAGCGCAAGGAGGACACAGACCTGTTGGAGCGGGGCCAGAGGCGGCCACAGAAATGGTCTGAGGGCTGGAACCCCCCTGCTGGGAGGAGAGGCTGAGAGAGCTGGGGTTGCTCAGCCTGGAGAAGGCTCTGTGGGGAGACCTTGCTGCAGCATTTCAACATCTGAAGAAAGGCTGAGAGAGACTTTTTACCAGGTCTGTAGCAACAGGACAAGGGCGATGGTTTTGACCTGAAGGAGGGCAGTTTAGCTTGGACATAGGGAAGAAACGTTTTTCGATGAGGGGGCTGAGGGACTGGAGCAGGTTGCCCAGAGAAGCTGTGGATGCCCCATCCCTGGGAGTGCTGAAGGTCAGGCTGGGGGGGGTTTGAGCAACTTCATCTGGTGCGAGATGTCCCTGCCCATGGCAGGAGGGTTGGACTAGATGGTCTTCAAAGGCCCCTCCCAGCCCAAACCCTTCTGTGATGCTGTGTTTGCAGACAGCCTCAAGCCCCGTGGATGCTGGGGGGTGGCAGTACTGCCAGGGAGATGGGGAGCGAGGCCAGGTTTCGCAGGACAGCCCCAGGAGAGTGTCAGCTGTGTGGCAGCTTGCAGGGTGCAGGCAGGAGTGTTTCTGTATTCACAGCGTTACTTGCTATCACTGTAATTCAAACTACATGTGAGTGTTAAGTGTGAAGTCAACAGCGAGTCGGAGCGCATGACTTGCTG
Organism: Ibycter americanus; assembly: GCA_035590275.1. Lineage (NCBI taxonomy): Eukaryota > Metazoa > Chordata > Aves > Falconiformes > Falconidae > Ibycter > Ibycter americanus. The sequence continues at coordinate 273,429 of JAVJGI010000037.1, read as the reverse complement.
TGGTGGAAGCAGGCTGCACGTCTGGTCCTGATAACAGTGGTGGCAACAAATCTGAGTGTCATGCAGTAACAAGTGGAACAAGCACTACCTGCTTCATCTGGTCCTGCTCCCAGCTGCTGGCATGCCAACCCTGCGTGCATACATGGCAGTGTGCCTGGGAGCTGGCAAGCCTCTGCATAGGGAGCAGAGCGATTAAACTGCCGTGATGTGCTCTGCTGCCTCCTCCCCCTGCCCCTCTGTGCCTGCCTCCATTGCCCAGCTGCTGCTGGGCTTGCAGCTTGGCTCTGGGACCCGTGGCCGCGGTGTGGTCAGCCTCATCTGGGATCTCTGTGGGTGCAGGGAGATGCTGCAGCCCCACATCACACTGCGGGGATATGGGGCTGGGAGCTGGTGTCCTCCAAAAGCCTGGGAGAAGGAAAAGGGAGAACGTGCAGGGTACCTTAGTCACCTAATGGCTCTGCCAGCTCTGCCAACAAGTGACAGCTGCCTGGCCGCACATTGTCACCTCCCAGGTTTAACCTGAGCTTCTTCGCAGCTCGCATGGAGCCGGCACGGAGCTGGCTGGGGCCAGTAAATGTCAGGGGATAGGTGCCAGGGTCTGGCAGGTGTTCCTGCCAGATGGATGGAGCAGGCAGGTACCAAGGGCATCATCACCTCTGACGCGTGATGTCCTCACCTCTGCTGCCAACGCAGCGGGTGCTTCCCGAGGGATGCCTCACCCTGGGTGCCTTTGCAGAGCTCACAGTGCTGGCAGGAGGACGCTCAAGTGTCCTCCCCTTGCTAGTGATTCACCACAAGGTCCCCTCCTGCTGCAGCCTGGCGTGCTGCTCCGTGACCAGTGCTGGAATGAGTGCACCTGGGTGGGTGCCACGCTGGTCCCACGGGGCTCCGTCACCTGGCACCCAGCCATGTCGCAGTGCAATGGAAACCCTTAGGTGTTGGGGACCTGGCTTTTTCTTGGCTTGATGTGTTGGAGCTCATCTGTTGGCTTTTCACCCTTGGTCTTGTTTATTTTGAGCTCCCACGGAGGTGCTGGGGGCTGCGGGAAGATGCCCACAAGCTGTGCAAGGGGAGCAGGGCCCTGCTGTCAGCCAGGGGATTAGCATGCTACTTAATTGCAAATACACTGACAGCGCTGACACCTCGGAAGAGCAGCTTGAGCAACCTCCCGTCACATCCAAGAACTCCTGCTCTTGCGTCCTGATGGATTTTCAAACTGCAGGGTGAGCGGGGAAGGATTGACAGCGTGCTGCAGGGCAGCAGTGGCGAGTGAGGAGCTCCAGGAGCCGCTGTCACGATGGCTTCATGAGGCTTGCAGAATGCCCCACTCCCTCCTTAATAAAGGGAAACAAGGAAATAATCTGAAGGTGTGCAGATGAGCAACACAGTGTACCAGCTGTTCTCTTCGGAGGTGGGCTGGGAGAGCTGTGGGTGGTCATATGGAGCAGAGAGGACATGGCTAAAGCTCTGCCGTTGTGTTCTCACAGGATGAGTCCAGCATGATGCTCAGTTGCAAGCGTCGGCTAAGTAAGTGAGGGGAAATGGTGTCTGTGGTTGGTGCCGCAGGCGTGCGGGAGGACTGCTCGTTTCGTTTTAAGACATTTGTGTGATGCCATTCAGGAGAGCCTCATGTGGGATGCGGCTGTGGAGCATGGGGCAGGGGTCTGAAGTGGGATTTATCATGTCAGAATCTGCTGTTTCAGGTACTCCTAGCCCAGCTCCATCTGCTGAAATCTGTTTTCCCCTCCCCTGGGTGTCTGCAGGGTCCTTTGCTGCAGAAGCACACAGGAACAAGGCAGTAGGGATTTATATTTCATTATCAAGTGCCTCGTTGTCCTTCTCAAGATGCTTTTCCAGATACAAAATTACTTCCAGCTTGCCTGCCAGTGCAATTCCCAGGGTGCTGATTCACCTCCTTTCTTCTGTGTTTTCGTTGGTGCCAATGTAGGGCCCAGAACTGCTCCTCCCGAATCAAAATACTGTCTCTGGCACCAGCAAAGCATCAGAGAGCCAGAGCAGTGGTACAGTGGGCTTTAAACATGTGGTATTGACCTCAGCCACCTCCAGCTACAGGCTCCCCTGAGCTTCACTGTGCTCCCAGCATAAACAGGAGAACTACCCTACAAATCTGTGTCAGCTCCTCTGTAACCCCCCTTTTCCCTCCGCCCCGCTTCCGATGTGAAGTCGGTGCCAGGAGTGGCTGCGCACGTGTGTGTGTGTGTTCATGTAGAGACAGGAGGGTAGGAAGGGGGGATTACATCTCGTGATTATTTTGTTGTCGGAGCCGTAGACCTTAATTCAGTAGACCCCGCAGAAATATGACTATTGCTACCCATGAGCAGCTTCAGGGCTGACCTGGGGCTTGTGCCTGCCTTTTCTTTAGCTTCGCCCTGGCTGCATGCAGGAGGTGGGAGTTTCAAAGGGGGTTTCCCTAGTGCTCCAGCACAGCATTCCTGAGAAGCAGAGATTTTGCCTCAGAAATAATGTTTCTTCTGATTTCTTTGCTCCCCTCACTGCTATCAAGCGCTGGTACTTTGCAGGAGAGGGAAGAGGTGCCATCAAACCTGTTTTCTTTGTTTATTCCTTAATGGCTTAAGCCTAAGGTAAAGCCATCAGTAAATACCTTCCACAGAGCTTTGCGGGGAAAGGACCAGGGTGTCAGAGGTGTTTCCCTGGAGTCACTTCACGTCCCCTTTCGAATGGTGGCTGGGCCAGGTCTGAGCTTCCACGGGCCACGGCAGAGCCCTCAGCTCCGGCTGCCAGCACGGGCTGCACGGGACTCACAGGACACCTGGGTGGCTGGAGCAGAGCCCGTTCAAGCCACGTGCGCTATTTTTGGGTGCAAACTGGTGCCTGGGCTGGTTTTTCAGTTCCTGCTTCCCTGTGTTGTGGGTAACTCTCCTCTCCTGGTCTTACTGCAGCACCTCACCTTTAATTGCAAAACAATTTGTGGCTGCAGATGTCATGTCTTCCAGCAGCTCTGCTGGGGCTGAGCCAGCATGAGGTTTCCTTGCCCTGTGCTTTGCAGGAGCGCTCCCCTCCCGGCCACATCTACTGAGAGCCGGCACAGGGGGGATGATGTTGCATTTGCACAGGAGGAGCAGAGAGAGGATGCATCACTCTCCTGCGCTGATCATGCGTGGGACCCTTAGAGCAGCGCGGAGGCTTTTCCCTGAGGCTTTCCCACCCGCAAGCAAAATTTAACATGGAAAAAAATAGAGAAAAGAGGGGAAAAAAAAGAGAGCGTTGCTGCTCTTCCTCCCCAGAGCCTTTGGGGACGTTTCCGTGCCGTTTCACTGCTCCTTGCATCCCCTGAGCAGACCCTGGCTTAGGATGGGGTTCCTTCTGTGCTTTTCAAGTGACACGCTGGCTTCTGAGCACCTTTGCTTCCCTCTGCTCCTCTTGCAGGTGATGAAGCTGCGGAAGCTAGCCCAGCAGGTCGCTAACTGCCGGCAGTGTCTTGAGCGCTCGACGGTCCTCATCAACCAGGCAGAGCATATCCTGAAGGAGAACGACCACGCACGGTTCCTGCAGACAGCCAGGAACGTGGCTGAGAGGTGGGCTGGCATGCGCAGCTTGGGACGCCAGTGGGGTGCTGCTGGAGTGTCCCCTGGTCACAGGTCCCTGCCCGGGGATACCCCGTCCTCCCCCCTGCAGCCTTCAGCCCTCAAATAAATACTGGGGTCTGGAGTGTTGCTGCTTCCCATCCCTCACCGGACAGGAGTTGCATGGCAGGTCCTAGCGAAGCTGAACACCTACTGTGGGAGCAAACATCGTTCCTGGGGCAGGAGGGATGTTGTGGAAATGCCAATCTAAGGGAGTCCGGTGGGCAGTCAGGGCTGGGATCCCCTAAGGATGGAGCCCCCCCACCACTCTGGGGACCTGTCCCCAGGCCAGGCTACCCTCCTGGGACAGGAGCAGTGATTAGTAGGCGCAAGCCAGTTTCCTGACCGTGATGTCACCGTGAGGCTGCTCGCACCCTTTTAATTCCCCACCTTGTCGCTGCCAGGCATCGGGAGCGGTGTGCACCCTGATGCGTATTGATGGTCTCTTCTTTTCTTTCAGGGTCGCCATGGCAACTGCATCCTCTCAAGTTCTGATACCAGATATCAATTTTAATGATGCCTTTGAAAACTTTGCTTTAGATTTTTCAAGAGAGAAGAAGCTGCTGGAGGGGCTGGATTATCTAACCGGTGAGTGCATAGGTGCTCCTATCGCCTGCACACCACACCTTCCCCACAGCCCCGTCCCCTGCGCCCTGCTGAGGGCCAGCAAGCATATTTCAAAGCAAACCAGCTTGCCACTCATTTTCACTGCTAAAAAGTGCCTGGTTAGCTGTGGCAGAGCAGAGGCCATGGTATCACAAGGACTGACGTATCCCCATCCTCCTGTTGCATTCTGCCTCGCCTTGGGGACAGGTGGAAAAGTTCAGAAAGCAGGTCAAATATGATCGCCTCCACGACCCTGGGAGGAGGCTGATGCCCATGAGCGTCCGAGAGGGTGGATTACAGAGAGGCAGTGGTGAATTAACCAATTACTGTACTTCTAACACATTGCATGCTTTAGCATTTCCCTTTTGCTGCCCTTTTTGCAAGTCTCTTGGTGATAAATTATGAACTCCTGTGGGAAGAGACCTTGCTGGGCCTCTTGGTGGTGCCTTGGTGCCCGCAGCACAGGCTAAATGCTGCTTCGCCCTTGCCTGGGGCGACGCGGGCTGTCCGGGAGCAGCCCTGCTGCAGCCAACCGCTGCTGGACTGTGCGGTGTGCTGGAAAAGCAGGGGCAGGGGTGGAAGCTCTGGAGAAGCGAGGACATCCTTACTCACCCAAATCTGATTTTCTTTACCGTGAAGCACATCAGCTTGCAATGAAAGATTAACATCAAACATGTGCCCGGAACAGTTATGGGACGAAATACTTATTCCACAACCAGTGCTGAGAAGTTAGGTGGGTTTTGAAGTGGCTTCTCAGCTCATTTCAGGATGGGGGTGTCAGACCCGATGGAAGCAGCAGCAAAACCCCCTTGTTCTGGCATGCCTGAAAACACACTGGCCCTGGATATTTTGTTATGTCACTAAAAAGTTTAGTTAAGTGGGAAACACAATGATGGATAAAATGAGACAGTTGTTTGTGTCAAGAGACTGCTCCCCGCATGAGCCTATCTCGATCCTTAAGGGAGCAAAAAAACCCTAGGTATATTAAGAAACTCACCAAAATACATCACCTGTGATCTCCCGCAGCGCCGAACCCGCCGTCTGTCCGAGAGGAGCTCTGCACAGCTTCCCACGACACGATCACCGTCCACTGGATCTCAGAGGATGAGTTCAGCGTCAGCTCCTATGAGCTGCAGTACACCATCTTCACCGGCCAAGCCAACTTCATCAGTAAGTCACTGCGCACCAGCTCAGTTTGGGGGGCCATGGTCCAGTTTGGGAAGAAAAAGGTTCTTGGGGAAAATCAGCAGGTTCAAAGGCTGGGAATTAGGGGAGGAAACTGCAGCAAAGGATCTGCCAAGGACAGTGCTCAGGGCTGTAATCAAAGTGCTGGGGGTCCATGGCTGGATTGTTTTGTCCTGCATTTGGTGTTCACAGCCTCCGACTTGGTGAAGCATTTGGTACATGAGAGGGTCTCATTGGTCCCACAGCTACCAGGTCTGTACATCCCATACCGCACCCTGGGATCGTACGGGCAGGGCGGTGCTGCCTGCTCTGTGGGCTGATAGTTAAGCGTGATTTATATACCCTCCATAACAATATTGAGGCACGTCTCTGGGTAATTCTTCCTGAACATAACTGCCATACCTAATTATTTTTCCACACCACCACAGATTTGCTTGGCAGGAATGGGATTTGAGGACCGAGGAGGGCTCTGGTGGATGGGTCTGGGTTGATAGCTAATCACTTTGGAAGCGCTGTGGTCAGACAGCAAGGAACCTGCAGCTCAGGGCGCAGCATCCAACTTCCCTGGGAGAGCCTGGGCTTTATGGACTGTGCGGTGCTCAGCATATATTCCATGCCACGCTATCTTCTAGTGCAACAGAACAGCTTTAAAACAGTTTTACAGGGGTGAACCTGCCCCCAGGCTTGCCACAAGGTCAGGACAGCAACCCCTTAGATGCAAAGCTCCCTCCTGGATATTCGTTATTTGATGAAGACTATGGTAGTTATGGGGGTTTTAATATTACAAATATTTTAACAGTGCATTTAACAGCTGGCTCCACCATTTGGGGAGGGAGGTAATGGGGTCCAGAGACATCCGGGTATGGACGGCTGGTTGCTTGCGAGGTGCTCTCGGATGCCTGGTGTGTGTTCAGCCAGAGTGAGCAGGAGAAAGTGAGCTCGTGAATATGGTGACTTTGAAGGGATGCATTCTGCCTTGGTCCTGCTGCCTGAGTGCGATGGAAAACACAAGCAGTGGAGGAAGCAGAATCAGCAAAGGGAAAAGAAGGTGCTGGGAGAGACCTGTTGCAAATTTGGGGAGGTAGAGCAGCTCTGGCAAAGCATCTTTTTGTCCCGGCAGCCTCCTGCCACTCTTCCAAAGATCAGGACTTTAAACCCCAGAGCTGTCCTCCCGGGGCACCCCGGCCACACGCAGGGGCTCCGTGTGCAGCTGCTCATTGACATCACCGTTAGCTAAGTGGTCTGTGCCCAGGAGGACCCCTACCAGCCCCTCGCAGCACTGTGCCAGCCGGGGCCAAACGCGGTCTCAGGGCTCTGCCTGCAGCAGTGCCGGGGCTTTGGGCGGCTGTGCCTGCCCCTGCTGTCCGGGAGCTCTCCCCAGGGGTAGCCAGGCAGAGGCCCTCAGACATCCAGAATTAGCTGAAGGCTTGAAGATAAAATGAGCCAGAAATTGCCTGGGGATTAAAACTAAAGGAATGTGCCGAATATCTATTTGATTTCCTTCCCCGCACCTGAATTGACCAAAGGGAGACTCAGACTCTGGGCTTTCTAGCACCGTGGCTTATCGTTAGAGCTGGTAAACTGCAGGTTGAAAAAGCCAGGGCTGGAAGCTGTGACCCCCCTGCTGCCCCCAAGGACACATGCATCTGCTGCAGGAGCCATGTAGTCTTCCTCCTTGTTCATTGTCAGGAGGGTTTATTTGTAAAAGAAAAAGCTGGCTTGGCTGTCCTTGCAGGAAAGGGGTTCTTCAGGTGAAGAACACAGAGGTACAGAGAGAGAAGAGCGGTTTGGCCATAAAGCCAAGGACTGTTTGCCAGTCTCAGCGGCAGTGGTTAATTCCTTTGGGTGCCTGGTGAGTCCTTGAGGTGTCAGAAATACGTACCTGTCATGATTTCTTGTAGCACTGCCTTTTCCTAAAATTGGAGGGATTTGCATTCTGGAGGAAAGTTAATGTCTGGGCTGGGGTATAGGAGAGAGTCCGGGGAAAACACTTGTTTCATACGAGAAAAAAGTATAAATGTTGTAATGGGAGAACAAAAATACAGCTTCCAGTTTGTCCGTCCTGAAGTAGTGCTTTGGAAGAGCACAGCACCCCCATGGCATGGCTCTTGCAAGGAAGTTTTATTCCTGGTTTTCCTTAGTAGCACTTACTGTTGCAGGAAGTGCTGATGAAATGCTTCAGAGCGGGTTTTTTGGGCCACTGTCGGTTTATCTGGCTGGTCAGGAAGGCGTCGGCGCTGGAAGCGCAGTGTCGCGGCGCAGGAAGGCTGCAAAGTGCACTTTCAAATATGCAGGAAGCTGCCAGAGAAAGTTTGCAACTTTTGAAGGCGGATAACGCTTGCATCCCCAGCCTTGGCAGCAGCCTTTGCCCTCATTTTGGAAAACAAGATGATTTATTTCCCCTCAGTCAGAGGCTAGTTATGGTACCTGGTGCTACAGCGGCTAGGTTGCCCCTGCTCAGTTCCCCTCTCCGCCCCCAGCCATGACATGTTGTCTCCAGTGTTTTGTCCTCCTCTGAAAGCCTGGAGGGCTCAGCAGCCTCTTTGGCTCCGTTCTTAGATGGCCACCAGCCTCCACCTCCCCTGCACCTGCCAGCTGGGGAGGAAACGTGGGCCATGCTGTGGTATCACCGAGGTGTTTAGGTGGGGAGGGATGCCTGAAGGTCTCTGCACTGGCCCTGCAGGAGCTGGGCGACTCGGAGCTCGGTCAGGTTGCTCAGGGCTTGCTTCTTGAGCATTGAGCAGCCCCAAGGATGGAGAGCGCCCAGCCCTCCGGGCCCTGCTCCAGCATGTCCCCACCCTCAGCCAGAAGAATTTTTTCCTTATCTAACCAGGATTTCCCCCGCTGCAACTTGTGTTCCTGCCCTGGGGCTGTGCCGGGGCCCCTCGGGGAAGGGTCTGGCTCCCCGCTCTCCCCATACGCTGCTCCAGGTGGGTGGCTCAGGCTCCAGTCTGTCGAGGGGCTTGGGAATCAGTCACATACCCACCCTGGGGGCTGTGTGGGTTCGGTACAGGCGTTGGGAAGCAGGGGGGCATGGAAACCACAGGGGTGATAAACAGCAAGGGCAGCTCTGGAAGAAAGCCCAGAGGGGCACACGCCAGGGGGGGTCTTCCTTGTCCGTCTTTGGTAGATCTTCATAGGAGGAGTAAAGAAAACATCAGTTAACATCTTGGAAGAGAAAATGAATAATATATTGTCACTTGAAATAACACAGTTAGGTCTGGGTGACGAGAGCGTTTGAGTCCTGCTGAACTCGTGCATGAAGAGACACTGGAAATAGCGCAGTAGGGCTCACCTGGCAGGAGCACGGGGAGGCTTCCCACGAAAGGAAATACCTTTGCAAAGAGCACACAGTTGGCCTGTGGAACCATCCCCTTCACACTCTCTTTAAAGCCAAGAGTTCGGCAGGAGTGGGACATTTTTATGGATGATGAAAGCTGCAATAAAAAGGATTTTTTTAAGGTTTGGCAAGGATAGAAGTTCTCGGTCTTCAAGGCCAATCCCTTCTAGGTTGTCTTGGGAAAGAAACATGCTTGAGAGGCCAAATCATTCCCAGACTGTTGTCTCTCAGCCACCTTGTCCTTTCTGATGAAGGATTCAAAGCTGGTCCTTGTCTGCAGGGAGGTAACACCTACCAGAGCTTGGCTGAAAGCTGTGTGCTCCAATGAAGGCAGCTCTGCGCGCAGGATGCAATTGGTATCACATCTGTTTTATTTTCTACTTCAAATAACATTGCTCTGCTCCCCTAGGCCATTTCCACATATATTTTAAACCAAAACCAGGCTGACAATGACTGCAACCTGCCCTTGTCCTCCGGCTGAGCGAGCCACCGGAGAGAAATAAACACCCCAATGTAAGCCTTAAAAGAGGAGGTGTGGAGCGTTTTCCAGGCTCCTGCCTTCCAGCTGTGCACATATATGCTGGCGGTAGGAGGCTAAAAACCCTGCTCCAGTCACCCTTGATTCACAACCCGCTCCTCACGTATTGCCTCCCCTTTGCCTCCAAACCCACTGGATGCAAGAAACCTCCAGCAACTGCTTCTGAGCTTCCTCCTTATTCTTCTTGTGGTTTATAGCAACAGTCCCGTGCTGTGACAGCTGCCCCAGAGCGTTTCCTGAGAGCCCAGAGCTGCTGCGTGCTGTGGCGGGTGGTCCTGGGCACCCGCTGCCCCCGGCCCATAGGTGCCAGTGATGGTGGTCGCTCCTGAATCCCACAGCATCATTTTCCCCCAGTGCTGGCTGCTTGAGGTAGTTGTGCAGTCGGCAGGTTATTCTCACCCCAGCTGTGCTGATGGCAGTAACAGCATCTGTGGCACCATGTGAGGCTTTTGGAGCACTGTGTCATCCCACCTTAGACACAACGCTAAGTTTTCAGTATGCGCCAGGCCCTGCAGCTCTGGCAGTGCAAACCACTGCAGCATTGTCTACAGAGGGCTTAGTGCCTCCAGGGTCTTTGGGCTCTTAATTCCTTTCCATTTCCAGAAAAAGTTTAGGCACCTGAGTGTTTTCCAAGTGGCTGAATCCCACTCCCTTTGCTGGGAGCTGTAATTTTTTTCTTTGAAGCACTTAGCAGATCAGTCTACACAGGGAGCCAAAGCATCAGCTTCCCTTGGACGTGGATTATTGCTTCCCACCCCAGAGCACTGAGCATCATGCAGGAGGAGGATCAGGGTGCAAACACGTCCCTTTCTGCTGCTGGCATTGCATATTGCAGCCCCCAGAGCAGCAGGGAGGCTGTCCTGCAAAGAAACAAGAGAGGATGATGATAGGCATCACCTTCGCCCAGGTGCTGGCAGCTGCCTGTGCCGTCTGCCCTGGCTGTGGAAGGTGCCGCCAGTTGAATTCCCCTTTCTCTGCACTTTCCCCATCTCTTCCCACAGCAGCATCTTCAGATGTCTGCACTCCACACCTGGCTTTGTCTTACCAAGCGTTGCCTTTGTGTGTTAATAAAAGCTCTTCGGGTTGCTGGGGTTTATCATCTACGGAAATTTTCCTGCAGGTGCGCTTAACTCTCGGGGCAGACAGTAAGTCAGCCTGGGGATGTGTCGTCGGTGAGCTCTGTGTTAGCAGCGGGCGGTCTTTGTATGCTGTTCTTTCCTGTGCACAAATCTTTTTTCCCCCATCTCCCGTAACGCAGGCCTCTACAACTCCATGGACAGCTGGATGATCGTCCCCAACATCAAGCAGAACCATTACACTGTCCATGGGCTCCAGAGTGGCACCCGCTACATCTTCCTCGTCAAGGCCATAAACCAGGCGGGCAGCCGGAACAGCGAGCCCGCCAGGCTCAAGACAAACAGTACGTGCCCACCCGGGGGTTGCCTTGCCTTGGGGTGGGTGGGAGAGCGGCTTCATCGGTGCTCGAGTCCACAGAGGTATGGCTGAGCCACTCCTTGTGAGCCCACGGTTGCTGGCAGCATGATGGAGACCCCCTGGGTTATTTAAATTATTTAACATGCTCATCTTACTTGGTATCCCAGCTCCTTCCCTGCCACAAGGGACGGTGGTCTGCTGTTACCCACGCAGTGCCTGGGGCTCCCATCAGCTCTCTGCCCTGTCAGTGCCCATCCCTGGGACAACTTGGATTTTAGATCATGAAGGTCCATCTTTCTGGTCACTTTGCATCACTGGGCTTTTCAGAGCTGATATATGGAGCCCCAGGGCAATTGTGTGTGCGTGCGTGTGTGGCTTTGCTCACAGGGGGCTGCAGTTCTGGGGAGCTGTAAGGAGGCTGGAAAGTGTCTCCGTGGTAGTGGATGGGGCTCTGCAGCCGCGCGCAGAGCAGAAAAGAAGTTGTGCTTCACGTCACCCCAGGGATGGCCAAGGAAGGTTAAATATTGTTTAGGGAAATCAGAGTGAGATTCGATCAAAAATGAGAGGGCAGCAGAGCTGGACCCATCCCGGCCAGGGGGCAGTTTTGGGTTTGCAGTGGGAGGAGGGAAGCCTTTCCCCGCCGAAGGGCAGCGAACGCGGCAGGGCCGTTGGTGCCTGCTGCCTGGGGGACATCACAGCAGAGGCAGCGGGAAATGCCGAGGGGGAAGATAAGTCTGCTCTCCAGGCTGTGCCCACGGCTGCCTGCTCCGTGGCTGCATCTTTCCAGTGTTCATTGAGCTGTATCTACCTGGCCCCGGCAAGCGCAGCCCTCCCTTGTATTTCCTTTCCCAACATTGCACTCGCTCCTGCCTCGACTAGGCTTTTGAGATGATTTATCACCTCCGCCTCCTCATTTTCTCTGTGTGACTTTAAACCAAATGAAATTTAGTAAACGCAGTGTAGTGGTGGGGCTGGAGGGGTGCTGCTGAGAAGCAAACTCCAATCCAATTCTGCCTTGTTTATTAAAAATGTATCCCTCCTGCGGTTGCTGATTTTAAGTGCTTCCCCATGCTTTGAAAGGCGCTGGCTCTGGAAATAAGAAATGGGTGGCTGGGCAAGGCGAGAGCAATGCTGTGACAGAGCAGTGCAGCGGGGAGTGAGGATGATTTGCTTTGGTAGCCGCTCCCAAGGGACGGGGCTTGCTCGTTTGTTTTTTTAACTGAGTGCCAGTCATCAGAGACACCAGCACGCTGCTGAGGGCTCCTCCTCAGAGATGGACTTGATTTAGTAGGTCAAATAAGAGCCCTATCAGGTTTTGAGCTCCCCTTGTTGCAGGGATGTGTCTGCAGCAGCTTTCTGCATGTTTAAAATCTCAAGCAAGCCTCATCTGAAGTGCTGCACAAATGATTATGTATGACCGCAGTTTTGCAAGTGCCAGGAGCTCCTTTCACGTGGCTGAGCCACCAAGGATCCCACCCTGGCACCTTCTGCTCGGGCGATGGGAAGGAGAGGTGCACAGCATTAACGGGCACGCATCCTGCTCTGCTGCTGGTTCAGCGGTTATCCACAGCCCGTGCAAAGTGTTTAGGGAAACTTCTGAATTTCTGAATGTTTGAATTAGCAATATGTATGTATAGAATATATATTTTCTTTCTGTGGCTAGCCTTGGTGTACAAGGGCTCCTGTGGGGCATTCGCTGCTCATCATCAGGGTGGTGCCGGCCAAAGGTGCCGCTGCTTCATGCTGCACCTCCAGCGCATCCTCGCTGTCTGGCTGTCCTGCCCGTGTTTGTCATTACGGGGCAGCAGGGTTTTCTCCTTTTCAAGTGGGTGACTAGAAGGTAGTGCACGCTTTTCAACTGCTGTAACCTTGGCTGTAAGGTCAGCAGCTCGACAAAGAGATGGGCCAGTTAGCATATTTCACAGTCCTCTTTTTGCTCCTGAAGTGATGTTAGGAGAGGTTCCTTCATCACCAGAAGGTCGGTGTCGGGACATGTATGGATTTCCACAGCATTTGTGCCATCAGCGCTGGTGTTTAGCTCCATTTAGCTACCTAGGGTTAGGGCTAGGCAGGGGACCTCTGCTTCTCCCAGCCATGTTGTCCTCAAGTCACAAGTCCTCCAGCAGCTTGCTATAACCTAACTTGTCCAGCACAGCATCATGCGGGGCACAAGCAGCTGTGATTGCAGAGGACCCTGCTGGGCGTGTGCACCAGGAATTTGAGGCAGCGGAGGTTGGGGTCATTGAGAGTCTGTGAAATCCATGTTGTTTCCCAGTGCCAGGGTGATACTTTGGGGAAGGGGGTCAGATGGGAGCAGGCACCCAGCTGTGTCCTCTGAAACGCCCTCTGTCCCAAGCAAGATTTTGCAGTGCAGGCTGTGTGCTTTTTAACTCCCATCTTGCCCATCACAGCAAACTGCAGATATTACTTGGCCCCTTGGGCCAGGATGTGCCAGCACAGACCAGCGACAAGGGCTGGACTCCAGTTGTTCACACTGACCTTAAAAAGGGGTCATCTTCATTACAAGGGCTGTGGCTGTCTCTCTCCTGACGGGACCGAGTATTTTTATACCTCACTTCCTCAGAGCTTGTCTCTTTGCATTACTGCTGGAAAAACATAGCTACAGAAATATTGAAATAGCTAGAGGAAAGGAGGGGGCAGGTCACTCCCAATTTGCAGCTTTACTTTCAGGCCTCTCAACTCAATTACCTAGCAAATTGGGCTCCGAGGAAAATCAACACGAGCTACTACCAAGTATCAGAGCATAGCACAGATGAGCTCCATTACGGGGTTGCACTTGAAAGCTCTCCAGCCTTGCTGTAGCTAATGCTGCTTGCCATTTGCAATGGGTCCTAGCCATGGCTTGGAAACCCCCTCACTGCATAGCATTGGCACGGGCATTTCTCCTCACCGAGACTCGGTGTCCGTAGCTGAAAACGGGAGTGTGCAGGGGAGCACAGCTCGTGCACCATAGCACTTCCCCCGAGCCCGGCCAGGGACCGCTCCAGGCACCAAAGCCTGGGCTTTAAGCTGTTTGCAGTCATTTAAGGTGTTTTGCTGAGCTGTCCGGTGTGCTTTGTGCTAAAGTAGATTAATCCCTACGGAAATCCTGTCTGGTATCTATATGGTCTTTACTGTATCTTACATGAAAACTCACAGTGACAAAGAACGCTACAACTCAAATTTGCTTCTTTACAACATCTCGGGGTTTTGTTTGCGAAACCAGGGACAATCTGGGGACTTCCAGAGGGAAATCATTGAAAAATAAGGAGGTCAGATGAAGTCCTTGCTTTGGAAGCAGGCAATGGGGGAGTGCTGGGGAGGTCACCCACGTGAGCAGCCTGGGCCCTGCTGGCAGGGCTGCCCACGAGCAGCCTGAGCAGAAGATGCACCAAATCCCCCAGCCCTCCATACTGAACAAGTCTGTGTTTGCAAGTATTTTCCTGAGCCCATCCCCACGTGTGTCCCTACACACACAAGACCTGGCCCTGGGAGCTGGTGAGGGTTAGTTTTGCGGCGAGGCTGCTTGGCACCAAAAATTGGAGCCTTGCAGAGAAATCCATGGCACTTGCTGTTGAATGTGTTGCAGAGCTGGTGCCCAGAAGAGATGGGGTTTATCAATGCGAGGGAGGGCAGATTTTCCCCTGGCCTTGTGGATCTTCAGGAGGGCTTTATCAAAGCGAGAAGAACAGCTGGTGTGTGTCAATTAGGAAATAGTTTGGCTTTCTGTGTGCTGGTAACATTACAAAGGCATTGCAGTTGGGTTTCAAGCCAGCATTAGAGATCTGCAAAATCCATCAAACTCAATCCTGTTAATTGCAGAGGAAGCCCGGGGCGTGCGCTCGCTGGCTGGCCCTGTGCTTGCACCTCCCTTCCAGCCTCCACTAAACACGGGCTGGACCTGATGCCTTTGATTTGCTTCCACCGCCACATCCACAGCCCAGACAGTCTTCTCCAAGCAGTGAGACCTTGTTGGCAGTGGAGAAGCACTGAAAAACCTCGGGCATGCTTCCTGTAACACGTAATGGCAGCCTGCGAGCCCTGGGGAGCAGTCTGCCTCGGCTGCTGATGGGGATTCGGGGATGTGCTCAGTGCTGCAGTACAGCTTCTGTGATACTGTTTTGTTATATCAGCACTTAAGAGTCTGTTCTCCCTCTCCTGTCTTCACGTAGCTCTCATTACTGCTAATAGAGTATGGATCCGTTCAGGAATTCAGGCTACGTGCCCTGCCCAGGTTTGGTTCACGGTGCATCCCGATGGCAGCTTCAGTGCCACTTCCATTACCTGGAAACATCCTCCTGTTTCTGCCACGCTTTGCATCATCGAGAGGGGTAGACGGGAGCTGCTCTGTTGGGAAATGAGGCATTTGAAGGAGGTCATGTGCAATAAGGAGACCCTGGGTGTTCCCCAGCCCCTCACTTAAGAATCCCTGCCCGATGTGCCGGGCTGCCCAGCCTGGCTGCTGTCCAGTCCGGATCCTCCTCGGGGGGCGGAGAGCTCATGCTCTTCAGCTCCTTCCTCTCTGCGTTTTTGAGTTTCACCTCCTTTCCCTCTCTTTGGTCCACGAAGGTGAGTGGTTCCTGGGTTGGGGAGTAAGCCCAAGATGGAGGTGCTGCTCTTGTCCCTGCTCCCCGCTGCCACAGTGCCAGGCTGGTGGCTTGCTTGCAGGCGTGGGCAGCTGCAACTTGCTTTCTCTTTCCAGAAGGCTGGGGAAGCTGCGACCAGCACCGGGGGTACGGGAGCAGCACAGGGACCAATGGTTTACAGGTCAGCCCAGAACCATAGATGCGCAAGGCACATGGATGTGCCTCACCGTCTTGCTGGGCATCTGTAATCCAGTGCCCTTGGCCAGTGGGGGCACCTTTGGCTCATGGAGGATGTTCAAAGAGCCTGGGACAGATGTTTCCTGCCATGTCTATCTGCACGATGATGGTAACAAATCACAGAATAATTTAGGTTGGAGAAGACCCTTAAGATCATCAAATCCAACCATTAACGTAGCACTGTCAGGTGCACCACTAAACCATGTCCCTAAGCACCACACCTACGTGTTTTTTAAACACTTCAGGGATGGTGACTCCACCACCTCTCTTGAGCAGCCTGTTCCAATGCTTAACCACCCTTTCACTGAAGACATTTTTCTTAATATCCAATCTAAACCTCCCCTGGCACACCTTGAGGCCGTTTCCTCCTGTCCTAATAATAAACGTAAATCCTCATCCATGTGTCTTCTTCTAACAGGTCAGCCTTTTAAGCTGGACCCCAAGATGGCTCACAAGAAGTTGAAGATCTCCAATGACGGGCTGCAGATGGAGAAGGACGAGAGCTCCTTAAAGAAGAGCCACACGCCAGAGAGGTTCAGCGGGACAGGATGCTACGGGGCGGCAGGCAACGTCTTCATTGACAGTGGCTGCCACTACTGGGAGGTGGTGGTGGGATCCTCGACCTGGTAGGCAGCACCGTTGTCTTCCCTCCCTCTCCCAGGGGCCAGATGCTGTGGGGCACACTAGGGCTAAAGGCCAGGGTTTTGGCAGAGCTGCTCATGGGCGGGGAGGTGGCTGAGACCTTAAATCCGGGTGGCTGTGGCTTTCAAGAGGTTTATGAGTTTCTCCTCTCTGCCAGAAGCCTTTGGGCCTCATCCAGTCAGGCTGCAAAGCGAAGCTTGTATCTTCACTTGTATATCCCTCACCTGCTGACCCTGCTAATGCTTGCCAGGGCTCAAAGCTCACCATGACAGCAGGGCAGAGGTGCTACAGAGCTTCAGATCTGCTGGTTTTTGCGTGCGCCATGCCCTCCCCTGGGCTGTCTCGGGCAAGGTCCCGCTTAGCTGGGCCAGGCGTGGTTATGAAGTCTGAGCTGGAAGGCTGCGCAGAGCCACGGTCCCCCTAAGCAGAGGAGACAGGGATGTCTCCAAGGGAGGTTTGCAAAGGCCTGGCGAGGCGCTCAGCTATCCCTGTGAGGGCCGGCAGCTCCGGGGGAGCCTGTCCCACGCCTGCTATTTCACCCTGTATTCATACCCAGCATTGCAGCCTGGCAGGAGAAATCATCCCAAGCAGCGGGTCCTGCTCCCCGTAGGGATATACCTCTCTGCCCTGTGGTGGCCAAGGGGCCAGTGGGGCAGAGCAGAGGGTGATGCTTTGCTTGCTGTTTGCTGTCACTTGCCCTGTGCTGCTGCCACATGGCTCTGCTTCAGGAGAGGCCACCTTCATTGCCACAAGCTGCTTCTCTTGAGGGAGGCCAAGTCCATGTCCCCCTCCCATCAGCAGGAACACAGAGCTTTGTCCCCACCTTGGGGCACCCTGGCATCTACTGAAGGGCACCAGGCTCGGTGGAGCACCAGGAGCAGCAGCAGCCCTGGCTGCAGTGCCTCCTCCGCAGTGATTGCTCTCAGCTGAGGTTTCATGGCTGTTCCCTGGTCCAGGCTCCATGGGTGGACACTGCGAGAGTGGGAGGGTGAGAGCCAAGCCTCCCTGTGCTCCATGGGAGATGAAGGCAGCATTGCTGAGGGCTGCAAGGGGTGGGGATTGCTTTCACCCCAATCCTCTCCAGCAGCCCTTGTCAGAGGGGCTTGCACAGAAGCACGGCCTTGAGTACAGCTTCTCGCTGGTAGTGGCACGCAACATCCTTGACCCCACAGCACCTTCCTCCTATATCTCAGCAGGCATCCCCAGTCCAGGCTTGCCCTCAAGCCCAAGCCCCTGCCTGCAAAACGCATCTGGGCAGCAGCAGAAGAGACGAATCAGGGATGCAGGCTAGTGCATCCTTCGTTAAAAAGCAGTTTCTGACTTCAGCAACTTGATTTGTGAGTTGTTTCTCAAGCAATAATTGTATCTGGAGCTGTTTCTTAGAAATAGATCTGTTCCAGGCATTGTTTTGCTGATGACCGAATACTGCAAGAACTTCAGAGCAGGAAATAGCTTTCAAATATATAGCAGCTCCTTGGGCTCTGCAGAGGGGTGCGTTCAGGTGCAGAATGAGCACAGCCACGTGCTGGAAGCCAGCTGAGTTGGCCGTGGCCATGACTCAGGGCGAGCCCAGAGCCCCTGTCTCCTGGTGGGGCTCATCACAAGGACGCTTTGGTCAAAGGCAGAGTGGGACCTGCAGCTCTCAGCTGCCCTCAGTGCCACATCCCATCTCCCTGCACCTGAGCCCCACGCTGACACCGACCCTTCCCCGCCTCGCCCCATCCCTTCGATGGTGCTGCAGGGAGGTCAGTACTTCCACACGGTTACGGCCACCAGCGCTGTTTGTGGGCTGCCTCCTTTGCAGCATGTAACGGGGGCTCAGCTGATCCTAAAAACCGGCGTGCATCTCCAGGAGCTCCAGCCGAGGAGGAACTGGTATCTTGAGTGCTGCTGCAAAACACTTCTCCTCTCCCTCAAACAGATCCGCAAGGGACACTGCACACCAGCCTGGTGCAGGGAATGGGTCGTTGCCTGGTTTTGCCCTTCTCCCCCGTCCTGCTCTCCCCAGCTGGTTGCTCTTGGCCAAAGCTCACTGGTTCTTCCAGCTGACCAGAGGGATTCGGAGAACAGAGAGCAGCAGCAGTCAAAACCCAGAGAGACAGAACATGCGCTGTCTTCGTGCCCCCTAACTCATGACCACAGGCTTCAGGGAAATTATGCTCTTCTCCCAGGGGCTTCAGGCATAGCCAGGAGGGGAGGTCTCACCGTGGGTTGGCAGCTCTGCTCTGCAGTGGCAGGGAGAGCAGATCAGGAGCTTTTTGTCCTGAGGGTTTGGAGGGGAGGAGGTGTCACTTCTTGCCTTTCCCTGAACCCTGTGCTTGCAGCTGCTGCCTGAGGCAGAGCACCAGAGCTGGTGCTCGGGGTTCATTAACAGAGAAAACCCTTCTCCCTGACCCAGAGAGCTGGCCCTGGTTTCTGGTTGTGCCTGTCCCCCCTCTCTGTTGGGGAAGGAGCAAGCACAGCGGCAGTCCTGGCTCAGAAGCCACTCCCAGTGCTCACTCCCATCGGACTCAGCCTCCCGTCCACCCGCGGGCTGAAAAATGCCTTCACACAAAGCGCGCTTAGAAGTGAAACAGTTGGGGTTTATTATGAGAAGGCTCCTACCAGGCAGATCCCCAGAAAGCCTCCGCTGCTGAGCTGAGCCGGGAGGCATTACAGCAGCATTATCAAGCTGCCATGCTGTTAAAGCTGCTTGTGCAGCACAATGGGGCTAAAATGGATGGTTCCTGCCGAAAGTGCCCAGCTGTGTCACCTCTGCCTCTCACTCTGCCTGGCAGCAGGAGGCTGTGTGGGGAGGGAGGGATGCTTTTCCACAGCCAAGCCTCCTCAAGCAGCTTTTCAGTCATAAAAAGCTGTTGCTGTGCTGTTTCCACAGTCAGGGGTACCAGCAGCCATCAGGGCTGGACTTTGTCCTGTGCCAAGGCTGGAGATTGCTAGCAAAGCTTCTCCTCTCTTGCAGGTATGCCATCGGTGTGGCTTACAAGTCGGCCCCCAAGAATGAGTGGATCGGGAAGAACTCCTCATCTTGGGTCTTCTCCCGCTGCAACAACAACTTCGTGGTGAGGCACAACAACAAGGAGATGCTGGTGGAGGTCCACCCGCAGATGAAGCGCCTCGGTGTCCTCCTGGATTACGACAACAACGCGCTCTCCTTCTACGACCCAGCCAACTCTCTCCACCTCCACACGTTCGAAGTCTCCTTCATCCTACCGGTGTGTCCAACCTTCACCATCTGGAACAAATCCTTGATGATCCTCTCGGGTCTACCCGCCCCGGACTTCATAGATTACCCAGAGCAGCAGGAGTGTAACTGCAGGCCCCAGGAGTCCCCATACGTATCAGGGATGAAAGCCTGTCACTAGGCATCCCTAGCCCTGCCTGTGCCCTGCGGTGGCACCAGCAATGCTGGCGTGTGCTGGCGTTCAGAGCCGGCCGCTGGGAGCCTGCTGGCAGCCGTGCCAGAGAGTCGCCGTGCAGCCGTAACACTCCAAGCAAGTGAGCGCCTTCCCACACGCAGCTCAATTATTTTTTTCTAAGGGGAAAGAGAAAGAACCTCTGACCACGGCTGAAAATAAACTCCCGTCGGTGAGCACCGCTTGTGTGTGAGTGCGGCTTGTGCAACTCCTTGGTGGTGTGCTCCCATCTCTCCCAAAGCGGATTGTCACCTGGATGGTTTTGTCTTCCCTTGGGTGCTGGAAAGGCTGGGGTGGGTTTTCAGGTGACCTTCTGAGGTGCTTCTCTGGCCAGGGGGACGTCTCGTGCGTCCCCATGAGGCGCAGGTTGGAACCGGAGGGATTGGCTTTCTGGAGCCTGTTGGTAGCTTGTCTCGAGAGCCAGGTGGGACCTGAGCGTCATTTTCTGGGGGGGACTTTCTGTCTGGCTGAAGTCCAGCAGCTGCTCTGGTGTGGTGGATAACCACATGGACCCCTCGTGCTTGCTGAGCACTGGTGTTGGTTACATGGTGGATGGTGGTGATGTGGTGGATGGTCTGCGAGGGCAGTGCTGAGGATGGTCCCGCTGCCCCCCCCAGCCATGTGCAGGCTGCTGCTGGCCGTGTCCCCAGCACTTGGCTGGGTTTGCAGTCCCACGGTGGAGGGCAGCCAGCCGTGGACACCCACCCTGCCGTGTCTCCTCCTTCGGGAGCTCAGCAGGAGTCAGGGAGGTCCCCACCCTTAAGGAGCCAGCCAAGGAGTGTCTCACCCCCAGCACGGAGGTTTGGCAGGTTCCTTCCTGATGCGGGGTTGGGCCAGCTGTGTCCCGCCATCTGCGGCTCTGCGAGGAGCTCCTCTATTAGCTTTGCATCTGGTGTCCCTGCAGAAAAAACACATCTCCCCGTGCTGAGCAGATGGTCATATCCTGCCCAAAGACCATGTCTGTGCTTTATGACCCAAAATCTCAATTTATGACCCCAGATTTTGGCTCTTGGTTTGTTCTCCACCACAGTGGCGTGAGTGTGAAGCCGTCCTGTTTGCTCTGTGGCAAAGGACTGAATCCATCGCGGGGGCTCCAGCCCCTGGTTACTGGGAGCTCTTTGGCTGTCACCGGTGCTCCCAGTAACCACAAGCACCATGTCCCCTGGCCAAGCCTCAGTTTCCACATTTGCTTAAAAGCCAGGAGGAGCTGGGCCAGGCGCACTGGTCCCTGCATTGCAGGGAGCAAAGATCCAGCGCGGGTACCTGCAGCCAGGGTTCATGGCATGATTCAGGGCAGGTGGGCTTGCAGATGCCGACATCTCACCCGTGGCAAGTGGCACGGCGTGGCGGGGATGCTGGGAGGAGCGAGCATCATCGAGCAGGTTGGGCAGCACGGTGGCCCAAGATGGGCTGGTGCTTGCGCTTTGTTCTGTGGTGTTGGAAAACCCCTTTTTCTCCTCTGGATGTGGTGCTGTCAGGTGCCCCAGTGGCATCGCATGGGGACTGTCGGGCTGAGACCTCCGAGCTCTACCAGCCTTTTTCTTTCTTTTTTCAGACTTTGCTGATAGGGAACTACCTCAAAGCCCAGCCTCAGAGGGGTAGGTGGCTGATGCAGGCAAGGTGACAGCACTTCGAGGCTTGTCCCGTGAGGGCTGCAGGAGAGGCTGGTTGAGCTCCGCGGGAGCCAGTTGGCCCTGTCCAAAAGTGTGTGCTCCCCACCAGCAGCCTGACCAGGGGGACACTTGTCATTAAGTCTGGCAGTGGCAGCTGCCAGGCGATAGCTTTGTCCGGGGAGACTGTGTATAAAAAGAGACTGTTTCTCAGCACAGCAGCCCTCCGCTTTACCTGGCTGACACTTTTGGTGACTGGCTGCCTGACGCTGCGTTACGGGAGGTGGGTGTCACCTTCAGGGAAGGGATCTGCCACCTGCACTGCCAAGCCGAGGGTGATTTTGCCACTAATCCAGGCTGCTGACCATGGTGCCTGGCAGGGGCTGGCAGCAGGCCGTACATCCCTCCCGAGCAGACGTAGCAGTTTTATCTGCTTCTTCTGGCCCCGGCGTGTGAGAGCACCAGGTGGGGATGCAGCAGCATCGCGCCTGCCATTCCCCACAGCTAAGCACACAGCCACAATTAATTTTAAGAGGATAAGCTGCCATTTTCAGTTGGATGTTTTTTCAAAGATGCAGGGGGCTATCATGAAAGTCTTTTCCCCGTGTGCCGGTCCCATCCAGGGCTGCTGATAATGTGTCAACCTCAAACAAATCCCCAAGCACTGGAGATGGATTTTAGCATTTGCAATCCAGGTGCCAAGCTTTCTGCCGGCACCAGCACCGCTTTGACTGGCTTATTGCTAGAGGACTCAGCGCATCCATTAACTCAGAGCACACGAGCCATTAATGTGACATTTGCACCTGATGAAATTGCACTAATTGCAGTGGGACACCCCCCCGCAACTTCCCCGCCACCCATGTCTCGTACCTGGGCCAGGCAGGAGGACGAAGCGAGGGGAGCCCCGCGCCCCGAGCAGGCAGTGCTGGCACTGGGAGCCCTTCCCAAGTCACCCACGTTTTCCGCTCCTGGTTTTGAAAAAGCAAAACCCTCACGGGCGTTAGGAGGAGGGTGGGAGGACCAGCCCCATCCCTGGTCCCTGCTCCGGAATGATGCTGCCCTGCGGCTTTGCAGCCTTTGCCCCCGGCCCATGAGCGAGCGATCCCATTGGTTAAAACCACCTGTATGATGACACAGCAGTAGTTTCAGCCAATGCGAGTCCCTGCAGGCCCTGCCCTCGGGGTTATGAATGAGCTTGTTTCCCACGGCCCCTGCAGGGGGGCAGGACACAGGTGGAGGGGCTGTGCTGGCTCCTCTGCTACTGGTGACTCCGCTGTATAGACTTGGGATGTGGTGAACTCTTCCATATGTAACATACTTTTTCAGTTTTGTTTTGGGGAAGGGTTGTTTGTCCTGTTACATTTTTTCCCTTTTTTGTTGGGGTTTTTTTTGCAACTTCTTTGTTAATGTGTGTATATATATATATATATATATAAAAAATATAATATAATATATATACGTTACTGGATATGTCTGTGTGTGGCGGAGATTGTGCACTATGTGACATCCCTGCTCCTGGGATGGTCTCTTTGGCAATCACAGTTGGCGTTCTCCAAACCTGTGACAAAATGCAGAGCATTAGCCTCAGGGTTACTGAGCCATGGGCACAGCAATAAATCAGCAACACAAGCCGGCCCAGCAGCATCCTGTCTGGCAAAGCCCCTGAGAGCACAGCAGGCTCCATGGGGCAGCTCAGCAGGAGGTGGTGGGAGGGTTTGCTCTCACCGGGGATGTCACATTTGTCCAGGGGGACCTTCCACATGTGTGGCTGTGCATCCACAGGAGCAGGGGGATACATGGTACCATCCATGCTTGTCCTGGACTGCAACCCTGACTTAAAAGTCTGTGGTCACATGGGATGCTGAAGCCCCATCTAAAAACATCTGTACACATAAATATTCTCCACGCTGCTGTCAGCCCCCAGAGGCTGTCATGCGAAGGCACACTCTCCAGGTCATCAGGACTCCAAGTGCTCCAGCCTCCCCTTTCCCAAGCCTTTGACGGCCACAGGGACTGCTGGAAATCTCCGAGTGCCAGCCAGTTACTGCTGGAGCCTTGTTTCTCCTGCTCTTGAGCCCAGGTCCCACTTGTACCCACCCGGTGCCTCCAGAGCTGTGGGAGGGCAGGGATGGAGGCTGACCCCATCCTGCACTGTGGTGCTGGACTGAGCGTGTGGTGGGGCTGGGCACGGGCCGTGACATCTCTTCCCTCTGCAGAGGAGCCCCTGCCCCAACACAGCGTGGCTGACAGCCAGCTCATCTCCCTCAGTGCCTATCGGTTGGCATATGCCAGCATGGGGGGCTGCATTCGGGTAAAATGAGCTGTGGCTGTGGGCCAGGGGGCCTGGTCCTGCTGCATCTGCCCCAGAGACCTGCTTCAGGGTGCAGGAGTCCAGCTGGCCCTGGCAGGGAGAAACATGAGGGGGCCTTTCGCTCAGCCCCCAGCACCAGGCTCCCGATGTCGCTAGCCCCGAGCAGCGCTAAGCCCCAACCTGCTGTGGCTTAGGTCCTGGCAGAAGGCACATCTGGGCTGGCCATCCAGGAGCATGTCTCTCAGGGTGTCCCCTGCACCCCACCAAACAGCGCTGGCCCCTGGGTGGGCTGGGACCCATGTGCCACGCCATCCTCTCCTGACTGAGACAGAGCTGGACCTTGTGCAGGGGCTCTGCAGGCTGAGATGCGGTCACTGGGCAGAAATCTCCCCCGACTGCCTGGAGAAGAGGGATTGGCAAAGGGCAGGGAACCCAGGACCTGCCTCGCCAAGGGGAAGCGAAGGCGCACACGTCCGTGGAAGACAGAGCCCGTCTTTGTTGAGCATAAGTGCCTAAATTGTTAAGTGGAAAACATACAGTGCAAACCAACACTCCAGAATTAAGTATTTCTTACTTTGTTCCTTTGCTCTAGGCTTTTTCCCACTAAACATTAACCACCAACACATGGAACCTGGCCTCAAGACTGAGTAGCTGCTTTCATTATGGGACAAATTTGTGGCATTTGTGTTACCGTAGACCTCTGCTCTCACTGTGTGGTGTCGCTGACAAACTGTAATGAGCCACTCACTGGGGCCTGACATTAATCCTCCTGCTTCTTCCCCACAACACCATCAGCATGAAGACCCCACTAATCCAGAGCCCCACAACGAGCCCTTGCTGCAGCCCCAAGGGGTCACAGGCTGCATTTCCAGATCCGGCATTCCCTGACCCAGAGCCTTGGCAGGGCAAGACAGCCCCAGACTATCTGCAGCTTGCCAGGTGGCTCTTCCAGCCCCAGCCCCTTCATCCATCCTCGTGTCGCTCTGCTCCCACCAGCCTGTTTGCTGCCTGTCCTGTGACAGAAGGGATGGGCATGTGGGGGTGTGGGTGTGTGTGTCTTGGTAGGGATATGCAGGTACTCCTGAGCTCCAGACATTTGTCAAAGCAAGGACACACTCTGAAAATAACACTTAGCCCTTGATGGACACCTTGACACTTGGAATTCACGTCCCTCTGTCTGGTGCTGCCTTGGAGACCTGCATGGGGGTCTGAGGGCTTCCCAGCAGAGCAGGTACAAATACACACATACCAGATCTCATCGCTAGCTTTGCCTCTTAGTCTTTCATTAGATTAAAGGAATTGTGGTTCAGAAGCGGAAAGTCAAACTGCAATCCAGCTCTCGCTTTTGGAGCAAACAGCCAAAGCCTGCCCATGTGATGCTAAGTAAGTCAATGAGCCTGCTGATTGCGCGTGCCTTCTCTTTGGATGGTTGTGACAGTTCAGGGCAGAAGCTGAGGGCTAGAGTTCCTCTCTGCATAGCAGCATGTCTGAAACACCAAGAGAAGAGTTCAGCTGACATAAAGGACAGACAGCATAGCACAAGGATGGTGCTGCTCCTCCCTGGGGACCACCTGGAGAACTTGCTCTGCAGCCCAGGTAATGGTCACCTCCACCTGCTTGGCCTCCAGCCCTGGAGCCTGTGACTTCCCGAGTAGGAGCCAAGTCCTGCAGGGAGCTGTGATGTCCTAACAGTCGCTGGAGTAAAAATCTGCAGCAATGGCTCAGACCTTGCAGCCAGCTCGGGCCCTGCACTGGGAGACAGGTGCCATCACTGGCCATGGGCTGGAGGGGATGGTTAGGCTTGCCTAAAGCTTCCTTGGCTTTCCAGGCTCCCTTTCAGAGGGGTCCTAAGGGTGCTGGGACTCACCCTGGGTTCTATTAGCAGCTCAAGCCCCCTTGCTGGCACTGTGAGTGTGCCCAGCCAGCCTGGGAGGGCCCCCAGCACTGGGGAGACAAAGGCCAGAGGCCCACAGCATCTGGGGAAGGGAAGGGCATGGAAGCTGCTCATTTGTCCAAGGCAGGTCTGGAGACCAGGAAGTGGATGGTCCCAGCTGGACCTGCAGCTTTGATCACCTGACTAAAACTCTGCCCTTGCAACAGCAAAGGGAGGGGAGATGCCCTCAGGCTTGAAGGTGAGAATATGAAGAAGCAAGAGAGTGACTCGGCATGTGGTAGCTGCCTCAGCCCACCCTTTGCAGCTCTGATGACGTCCTGGACTCCCAGACCTCCAGCCTCCCAGCAAAGGATGAAGATGCTGCTCTGCTGCCAGGGATGCTGTGAAGTGGGGACAGCTGGAGAGCAGGTACCAAAGGCACAAGACAGGAAGGTCTCAAATTGCCTTCTGTGCTCCTTTAACCACGCGCTGCCACCAGCACTGTGGCTGCTCCAGGTAGGCTTTCTGACACAGTCTAAATGGGAAATAAACCTGATGCTGCTTTCACTAACATCACTGGGACCAGTGCTGCCGACATCAGCATGTCAGGAAATAAGCCTCAGCTTTTGAAAAAAGATCTTTCTTCATATTCAATGTTTCCTCATTTTTTGAACTTTCAAGTTCAAGCAAACGCTTCTTGGTGATCTGGAAGTTATCAGCAGTGAAATTGCACATTTCAGTGCATCTTCAATCTTCCTTCTCACATGGGTAACTCAAGTGAACTGCAGCCATGGGTTAGCGAAGCCTGGGCTAGGGGCTGGGGCAGGGGTAGGAGGAGGCAGTGACCAGACCCCCAGCAGACAGTGCCCCAGGCTCAGGGAGACTCAGCTCAGCTTTTTTGGTGGCTGCAGGACCCGCTTCAAAGCGAGAGATGGAGGAAGACTGGGAATCAGCTGCTGGAACCCGACAAAACTCCAACCTGGAAACTTGCATCCACTGAAAAAGTTGGATTTTTGGGGAACTCAAGGGCACACCAAGAATTTAGCACAAGCCACATTCATCAAACCCTTTCAGGCATTCCCCTTCCAAAAACATTTTTAAAAGGCAAGCCCAACACATCAGTAAAAAATGTGAGTGGATTCTCCTTTAATCTCAAATTTTCCCAGATTTTCTCCCAACACTACCAAATCAGAGAGGAGGCCATTTTCCCACTTGGCTCTGACACAGATCCTAACACATGTGCAAAAGGCTGGAGGTGACATGAGCACAGGTGAGCAGACCCTGCCATAGGAGAGGTCCCAAGCATCTGAGCCCAGTCCTGCCCCAAGCCCAGCTGAACACCCGAGGAGCAGCGACGACACAGAAGAGCAAGATCTAATTATTCCCGAAACCTTCACAAGGGGACACAGCTCCTGCCCACAAATCAAGGGCAAATCACACACGCTCACCAGAAATGCCAGTCTACACTCAGCTGCCTCCTAAATCAGTGCTGGCGACTCTGCTCCTTGGGTGTGAGTCACACTCACTTTCATTCATTCCCTTCCAATTTTCCAGGGCTCTGTCTCTGTCGGCTGGCACGGAGAGGGGAGAGAGAGGAGGAAATGCTTTCAAAATGATGGTACCATTGCAAAGTCAAAATTAAGACCTGTCCAAGAAGCCTGGATGTCCCTGCCTGTGCATAAGCCGATGCTACCCAGACTATATGATCACTGGCTCTTAACAGAGGATGTTCTTCCTCAGGAGAGAAGCTGCTCATCAAAACGAAGCAGCTGTTAAACCCTTTCACCCTCAGCATTGCCATGCTGCGCAGAAAGCAGAATTCGTCCTTTCCATGTGAGTTTTTCTGTGGCATTGGCCAGCACAATAGCAGAGTGGTTCACAAGTAGTGATTTCCAGAGCCCCTGTGAGATGCAGCAGCATCGCCTGCGCTCTGTGGCGGGCCGGCGCCTCGGCCGGGGAGGCTGACGACAGTCCTGCTGCGGGCAGGAGCTGGTGGCGCAGAGCGCTGCCTTCCTCGGAGCTGTTAACACGTTCAGAGGATGGTGCTTAACACTCACCCTGTCAGTGTTTGCTCCTTTTGAAAGCTCTAGAGACCTCCTCACGTTGATTTGGCAGTGATCCCGGCAGAAAGCAGCTCCCTGGATAAACAGTTTGACCAGTGCATATGCACACTGTCTTCCACATGCATCTGGAACACGAGGATGCCCACAGCTGCCCTGGTGGGGTAACTGTGTCCCCTTGGCAGTTGCAACGCCTCCCTGTGCCAGCTGTTTCCAGCACACGTGTGCCAGTTCTGCATGCTCCAGAGGGTCTGAAGGGAGATGGCTTGTGACGGTGGCCAAGCTCCCTCACTGCCACCACATACACATGTCCTGCTGGCCCAAAGGCCTCCTGAGGGGTTAGGGGTGCTTGCAACAGCCATCCACTTCTCATTTCGTCTGACCATCTCACAGGTTTTCTTAGAATCGTAGAATCATTTAGGTTGGAAAAGACCTTTAAGTTCATCAGGTCCAACCACAACCCAGCACTGCCAAGGCCACCACTAAACCATGTCCCTAAGTGCCACATCTACACATTTTTTTGAACACTTCCAGGGATGGTGAGTCCACCACCTCCCTGGGCAGCCTGTTCCAATGCTTGACCACCCTTTCAGTGAAGAATTTTTTCCTAATATTCAAACTAAACCTCTTCTTCACAGGACAAAGAGCATGACTAGTCACAGGGAGCTCAGAGGTTCATCAGAGCCAGCAGCCTCAAGCAAGACACCCCCTTTGATGCAAGGAGTGAGTCAGAGGCACCAGCCAGCCCTTGTCTATGGGTCCTCATTACAGATGAGCCACAGTCAGTGGCTGATGAACCACTCATGAGCTGCTGAAGCTCATCTAACATCAATTGAGCACAAAAGCACACAGAGATGTAGCAGCCTCACAGAGCTTTGGAAGAGCCTGTGAAATCCACTTCACCTGTGACAACTGCATTTGGCTCCCATCCCAGCTGTTGTGGGCAACCTTCATCCCTCCTATTCTGGGGAGGATTGATGTGTCCTCCTTGGAACTAGGGTCTCTGAGGCACTGTGGGTGGAAGTACTCCTGGGCCCACTCTCCTCTACCCAGAGGAAGGAGAAGCAAGCTGTGAAGCACAGCCTGTGCTCAGCAAGTGGCTGACCCACACTGTGTCTGCCTGCAGCGACTGTCTGCCATCCCCACCTGCAGCCTGCCAGGGAAGAGGAGCAGCCATCTGCCTGCAGCTCCAGCAAGCCTAACGGCCTTCTCCAGGACCAGTTCTGCTGCAGCGCTTTGGGATTCGTTTACACATAGGGAGTGTGTCCTCACAGGCTCTGGCAGCCGGCAGCTCAGAGGCGTTTTTGAGCTGGAAGTTAGGCTGACTGCACCACGATTTCCACCCACAAATAACTCCTCTTCCAGCACTTGTCCTGCAGCAGTAGGGTCCATGAACTGTGAAGCAGCATCAGAAAAAAATAATATTTTGCACTTGTTTCAAAACTTGCTTCCTGGTAATTTCAAGGTTTGGGCAAAGACCTCCTGGTTTGCCTCCTTTGTCAGGCACAATAACAGCTTTAAAGTGTTAGAAAGGAGGAGTTACTTCAAGCCATGACCAATTTGTGGACTTCAGTGCATGAGGCAACACCGAGGCCAAGAGCTTCCAGAGGGAACCTGCAATGGAGGGAAGCCGGGGATCCTCTTGTGCAGGGATGGGCTCTAAGACATGTCGCTCCTTCCCTGCTGTGGAGTAGATTAACTGCTGATAGGGATCACAGCTTTGGCGAATCGGATTGGGACTGGCTGCTGCTGTGAATAAACAGGGCACTTGCCCTTTCGCTGTTGAGCCTCAGCGCTGCAGAGGATGACAGTTAATCCAGATGTCTAAAGAGCTGGCAGGGCTGGGAGCTGCTGGGAAACACAAGCCTTCGGAAAGTGGCAGTCTCAGGGGTGCTGTGAATCACACCCTCCCCATCCTTCCACTACAAGCAAACGAAGGGAAACTCCACACCATCACTCCGGAGATTGCTTTATTGTCCATGTAATAACTGTGTTAATCAAGGAAATGAGACATGCCTGAGAGGTGGGAGGGAGGCACATGTTAGCCTCTAAGGCTTTTCCTAGCTGAGCTTCATTAGCCCAACCCTGAACCCACATACCCAGAATAAACCACAAGGCCAATGCGTGGTCCTGGTGGGATGAGGAGCACCAGCACAGCAGTGCAGGAGGCTCAGTCTTGCCGAGGCTGTACTGTGTGGCTCAGCGGGGAATGGGAAAGGCTGGGCAGGGGATACAGGGCAAAGGGAGAGCAGATGGTACAAGGTCAGCCTGTATTGAGACAGCTGCCCTGCACAGAAACACGTCAATGACTCCTCTTGTGTTCTCTGGCTGTGCCCAGAGCCTCTGCAGAGAAATCATCATTGTGGGACCCTCCTTTCTCTTGCTTTACACTCCAGTCAGCATCCCAGGGCAAGCACAGGGTGAGTGCTGGCACGGGAATGCTCCTTTCAGACCCCTTGGCAAGCTGGGTATGGTCCAGGGCTCTCCAGCTACATTTCCTGAAGGAAGGGAAATCTTTACCCTGTATAAAAGGATGTAATTGCTAGTCGTCTTTATTTTTATGAAGCAGCTGATGCTAGCCAGAAAGCAGGAAGGAGCTTTTTCCTCTTTTTTCTTGCTTTATTTGGTGCCTTTCTCCATTAACCTCTGGTTTCTAGGAAATAGTATCTCTTGTTGATGAACACCTGTGAAAGTCAATTTAAAACCATTACTGGCATGGCAGGTTGCTTCATAGAAAGAAAAAGACTTCACTGAGAAGATGAAATGAGCTTTGCCACTGCTTTCTAGGGATGCACTTTTAAACACGACGCTTCAGTGTCACAAGCACCACAAATCAAACTAGAAATTCCTTCCTCGAATCAGCCAGGAGGGGAAAAATCAGCCTGCAAGCTGTTAGCTTAATGAAGGTAGCTCTGAGCGTGTCTTTGATGGATGTTGCCCGGCCGAGGTGTGTGCGCACAGTGCAGTGGGGTCTGAGATGCCAAGAGCCGGGGTCTGCAAGGGCGGCTCTCCAGAGGCTGCTCCTCCTGTGTGGGCAGGGCAGGAGGCGAGAGCCCTGCAGGTTGCTCTCCTGGTACAGATGCTCAGGGCTCTGGGACCAGGGGCTCTCATCTTGAGACCCCAAGCTCTGAGACTTGGGGGATGCGAGAGAAGGATGATTTCTAAGCTGTTGCATGGGTTTGTGAGGGCTAGCAGCACATTTTGGGGTGGGCTGAGGGGAAGGTGGATGTTGGCTTTTTATTTTTTTATTTCCTTTGGAGTTCATGAAACAGGAAATTAAAAATAAAAACAACTCCCTTGCCAAAGCTCAAAAATCCCACTGACTTCCTGGGAACCCTGGAGCTTCACCCCTTCTCCTGGAAGCTGCAAAGGAAAGAGACAGGACAAACTACTATTTTTATGTAGCAAGTGACATCAAGAGACTGCCTCATCTGTTCCTGTCTGCTAACAACAATGGCTTGCACTGAGATGTGATAATCCTAGCCAGGAATACAAAGCTGCAGTCCCTCCATCCATGAATTAAATTCCTTTAACTGGTGAATTCACTCCAGGTTGAAAAAAAAAACCCAACAGTTTAATAAATGGACAGAAAATTACACCCCTGAGCCATTCATAGACTGCACTGGGTGAATGATTTATAGTGCCTGTACTTCATTGTCTGAACTGGCCCCAGATTAGTCTTCCTTAATAGAACTCTAATTGAGATTTTAAATACTCATCTGAAGTATCAGCCCCTAAATTTGACTGTTCTTGTTCATTAGATACGTCAAAGCATCACTTAACATGTTGCAGAAATACTCTGTTGGTCTGGCTATGGGATGATGGACAATACCTGCAATGAGACTAGAAAGCCTTTATTGAAGTATTTCTGAATTTTGAAGGGTGTGTCAAAATGAGGACTTACAAAGATTATCACCTAACGTCTGTTGGCATTTGGGCCCAAGTGGGGATAGGGAAGAGGGTTGGCCAGGGTGTGAGAGTGCCCGGCGCGGCGTGGGACATGGAGCTCTGCCCTGTGCAGCCGTGCTGCTGGGGCAGCTGGTTCTCTCTGGCCAGCACTGCATTAGCACCAGAGCAGCAGAGAGACTCCATCCCATCCCACTGCGCGGTGCAGGGGCTGAGGACATTGTCAGCACTTTATGCCTCAGATAAAAAAGGCAGGGAGCTGCTGAGGGGAGGGAATGCCAGCAGCATTCCTGTTTCTGCAGCCCAGCATGTCGCAGCCACCAGCAGTGGGTACCAGCATCTGGGGGCAAGACAGGAGTGTGGCTGGCACAGGACTGGTGGTAATAGCTCTGTGCAGACAACGCCACGGGACCCAGCCTCTGCTTGGGAAGAAGATCACAAGCCACAGCTGAGCCACTAAGCAGTGCATCGGCTGATCCAACGTCAGGAGCCACTAGATGTTTATTTTCCTCTTGGGGTCCCAGGGGAGTGCAAACAAAATATTAGGTATTACCCAGAAGCACTGGCCCAAAAGCCAGCAGACATCAGCTGTGCAGGTTTCGGAGTAACCCCGTGGCAGGACGCGCAGCTGGAAGGAGCTGTATTGCAAGAGAGAGCACTGGAAGCAATTACCAATGTGACAGCTGCAGCAACACGTGCTGACCCACCTGGAGAAAGGCAGCCAGAAACTGTCTTCCAGCCACTCGGTGGTATTTGCAAAGCTAACCTAGCCCCTTCTCCTGGGAATACCATGCCAAGGCTTGTTGCAACATTGTCCCTGCTCCAGAGCTGGTCTGCGTGGTCAAGACAGGAGCAGCACAAAAACTGTTCAATGGAAATGAGTCCAGTTCTCCATGGCAACGAGCAAGAACTGGGTCAGCTGCGGGATGTGAGGAGGCAAGCATTCCCAGGAGTTTTAAAAGCAAACACCCAGCCAGAAAGGCACACAGAGCTATGGGGACAGGGCAGGGAACAAGGGGACCTTGAGCCCTGGGTATGTAGGACCCCCAGAGCTGAATAACAGCTCCCACCGAGTGCCACACAGCACAGTGGGCTCCCCCAGGCCTGCCCGAGCTCTGGGGGATGGCCATGCCCCAAGGCACAGGGAAAGTCATGGGAAAGCTGGGAGGCACATCTGTGCCAGCTCCTGGGGATGCTTCTGTGTGCAGCAGCACACCCACAGCCTCACCGAGCTGAGGTTCTGCGCTGTCCCCACGGCACAGCCTGTGAACACAGATATACCTCCGTGGCCATGGTCTTCTGCCTGACTTCTCAGCAACTGTGCCCCAGAAGTGCATCCTTCCCTCTCTTTCCCAACCACACTGAGCCAAGTGCCTTCTCTTCACATGGCCCCTGCTTTCCTGTCTCTCCTGGCTTGAATTTGGCCCTTTTTTCAATTTACAAAGATAAGCAGGCTGACATGCATTGCCAGGGATTCTCTTTGCAGAGGCCATCCATGCGAAAATCCTCATTATGGCATGTTGACAGGGACTGCACCGCCTCAGCTTGCTGCCTTTGATCAGCTGGATGCAGCGGTGTCGAGCCTGGATGCAAGCGATGCAGCCCCTGCCTGTGCCTGTGTACTCGGGAGCCTCGTAACGGAGGCTTCATCATTATCCTGCTTCCAACATCCAGGTACCTTTGCAGTGACAATCCTTCGTTAATTACCTGCAACTACAGGGCCAGTACTGAGCTGTCAGGGCAGAAGTGATCGGTGAGGAGATTTGAAGGGAAAAAAGCTCTTGGATGGTGGGACTGGCAGAGCAGAGCACCAGGTCACCCCGTGCTGCCCACGGCCACGCTGCGGGCTGGGAGCACCGGCTGTGCCTGTGCTGCTGACACCAGCATGCTGTGCAGCTTTGGTACATTTTTAACATGTATGCAGCCAAATTAAACATCAGTTGCGACTTTTGATAACAGTGAAAAAATTACCAGCAGAGTCTTTACAAGGTCCGTCAGAGCTGTGAGTGCAGCCGCCCTGTTTACCAGTGGTTACGAGGAGGCATCACCACTTTCGGCTAATTCAATGTTCTAGGTGACACTTGGGCTTTGGTATTTTATGTGCCAAAAGTGCGGCAGCCGTTTGTCAGATCTTTGCCCTTCACTTGTCATTAAAAGCCCTCCATTCTGTTCCCAGCTGTCTCAGTATGCGACCTTGATGTGAATAACTTCTCTCGAGTAGTGTCTTCATTTGTAAAGTGGGCTTCTTAATCCTGCTCCACCTGATAATGAATTAAACACACTCTTAACATTTACATAGCACCTTAAGAACAGAGGGGAAGTGCTGCTGATGACAAAATTACAGTGTTATTTCAGCTCGGAAGTGCATGGCAACTGCACAAATACACAGCAGCATCCTCTGAGATGATGGAGACACCCTTGTGGCTTCACCCTCACGGCACGATGGAGACTGAGCCCCCCTGCCCCTCCACACTGCACACACACTGACAACACAACTGCCCTTACAGCAACAAATCTCTGGGGGAAAGTCTGTCTCTACAAGTCTGTTCCTCTCCAGATATTGCTATATTTTATAACCCTGATCAGCTCTGCCCCCAGGCTGTGCTCCGCAGCCCTGGCCCCTGCTCTTCACCCCAGCCAGGCTGGCCCCACGGCACAACGGAGCCCCAGCATCGCTGTTCACAGCCACATGTGCTTCCCAATTAAACCACCACCACAAAGATCCAGGAAAGCAGGTGTGGAAATGGCCACAAGCACTGCCTGGCCTGGGGAGGTGGGCAAGGCTAGGATGCTGCCTGCTGTTTTCCTGCATCCCCGTACCTGTCTGGGGGAGGCAACGCTGGAGCAATTCAGGGTTGGTTAATGGGATGGGAGCCTCTTTGCCAAGTATCCCTGATAACAGGGGCACATCGAGTGCCTCCTATATCATCGTGGGGAATACCTATATCCTCAAGGGCTCCTTAGCCGGGTGGGACTCTACCCCCGGGCTGTGGTTCAGTGAAGACAAGGTAAGCAAATCCTCCCATGCATGCAGTTCCATGGGAGCTGGGATCTGCTTCCCCACATGCCCTCTGCACAGCCCTCCCAGCACACCCGCGGCTGCCCCAAAGAGCCCCCAGCTCATTCAGCACAGGTTGCAGCACTGGCTTTAAACTGGGTTTCACCTTAATCCCCTTAAAATGGGATCCCCTTCTGTCCATGCTGCCCTCGCTTTCTCTTTCATGACCACCAGCTGCCTGTTAAATGGGAGCTGCTGCTTCAAGAAAGGCTTCAAGGAACAAAAGATGCTTGTTTTTTTCTGAAAACAATGCCAAGATATCACTGGGGCAGGGTCAGCTTTTCGAGTTCAGTAGCTGTGACCCCAGGGCTGAGCACTACTCTGAGCAGACCCGGCTGCAGGTCT
Source organism: Ibycter americanus (assembly GCA_035590275.1). NCBI lineage: Eukaryota > Metazoa > Chordata > Aves > Falconiformes > Falconidae > Ibycter > Ibycter americanus. The sequence goes on along the minus strand of JAVJGI010000037.1, from coordinate 238,680 downwards.
TTGCAGCTGAGGCTTTGCCTTCCCCCACAGCCCCTCACTCAGGGCTGTCGCGTCATGCTGCGTGGTGCAGGACGGCATCGAGAGCCACGGTCGGACAGTTTGGGAGTACCGTGTGCTGGCTCAGGAGCTTTGTGACTTCGAAATACCATCTCAGCTCAGCCGGGGCTTTGTCTGGGAAGAAAAAGACTGTCCTGTGGCTATGCCAGCTCACAGCAAGCAGGGTTTGCACTTCAGAGTAAATCCCAGGAGAGCAAAGGGCATTCAGGAGCTAAAAATGGGGTCACAGGAAAAAAGCCACATTTGATCAGTAGGCGTGAATCCCTGGGGGGGGGCTTGACCAGCCCTCGCCCAGGACCTGAGCACAGTGTGAGGGACTCATGAGTCCAAGGGTCAGGTCTCAGTACTGCACAAAAGAGTCTGGCTAATTCTGTGAAACAAAGGAGAAATGAAAGGAGCCCTCACCGAAACAGAAAGCTTTTAGAGCCAGATCTCATGCCTGTCTGTGACGTGCCTATGAGCAAGCCTTTCACTGCCGCTCTGGAAGGCTTCCAGTGTGATGTTTCTCAGCATCATGTTTTCACCTGGGGTACATCGGCATCGTTTCAGGTGTCAGGGGGATTGTCCTATGCTCCAGCCCTGCCCTCGCTTTGCTCCCTGCCACGCCAACCGGGACCTCCTCCAAAAGTGCTTCCCATGGTTTTTTATGCTCAGCCCTTTGGGAAACACCTGTGGGACAAGTCTCTGCCCCTCTGGACAGGCTCTGACCTAGCTCAGTAACAAGTCAGGCAGGAGGGAGCAGCTTCTCTCACCTCCTTTCCTGAAACCCCTCTTCTTAACCTAGGCTTCTCCATCCACAGCTGCAGACCAATGATGTTGGGTAGCATTGCACTTGAACCCAAGACCTGCCCAGTCAAGCCATGGACTTGAGCGATCAGAAACAAAGGTAGTGAAGGAATTTGTAATTAAATTGCCATTAGATGGGTAACAGATTGTCTGGCAGCTGACAGTGAGTGAAAATGCTCTATTCTGTCATGTTTTATCAGCATGAAAACCATTTGCAAGTGCTCTAATTACATTCCTAATTGCCAATGTGATTAGGGACCTGCAGCTGTTCATTAAGTGTGTGTCACCCTCAGCCAGCAATCTGTAGGAGAGAATATTTAATTAATTGAATAGCACACTGGATGAGAGGAGGAGATGGACAGACTTGGAAGCTTGGGTGAGGAGTGGAGGGGCCTTGCACCAAAAGGTGCTAGTGGGTGGCAGCCATCCTCCAGCTCTGGGCATGGTGTCATACAACGTCTTTCAGAAACTTCATAAGCACCACCATTAAAAAAACAGGTTTCTGTCCATATTACTCCCACAGGAGCTCTCCTACCCTGATGGGCAAGAGCTAACTTCTAATTTCCAGCAAAACTTTTATCTTCTAGCAGGCTATGCTCTTTGTCAACAGGACAGTGTGCTCCATCTCACTTCTGTTCCCAAGACAGCCCTTGCTCCCTCCTGGCTCTTCCCCAGTGCACTGACAGCAAACAGCTCACCCAGCTTGCACGCGAAGGATGGAGTTGTCAAGGTGCCCTGCTCAGCTCCTTGCCTGTGCCGCTGCATCACTCTTGGCAACTCTCCCACCCTCTCTCCTTCTTTCTCAAATGTGCTGACAGGCCAGACGGGGTCTGACCTCTGCTGAGACAGGCAGAGTGGCTGGGGACCCTTCAAAGCCCTCCTGTGCTGTGCTCAGCAGCAGGTAAGGCTCAGCACTGCAGTCTCAAACCCACCCAAATTCAAGGGAAACCACAGTGTGGACAAATCCAGACTGTGGGTCTGGCACTGAGCTTCAGACACGGTTGGGGGCTCTGATGCAGGAGGCAGCAAGGCTGGTTACAGCTCGTGCAGTCAGGCAAAGGAGCGCAGATCCTCCAGGACACAGGGCAAGAAAAGGCTGTGGCTACCGACTAACCAGGTTTACACAAGCTGCAAAGCTGCTGGCTCCTTGCAAGGGCTGCCAGAGCTCAGAGCCTCACGGGTGGAGGCAGCAGCACTTGCATGTGCAGGCAGTGAGAGCAGGCAGCCCACACGTCTGCCTGGCAGGAACCGCGCTGCTGCCAGCGGAGCAGCGCTGCTTTGCTGATGGAGAGCCGGGTGCTGGCACGTGGGATGTGTCGGCTCCTCCGGGCAAGCTGTGTTGGTACTGTATAGAAACAACTAGGTGGAGGATTATGATAGTAAAGATAACTTCCAGAAGAGTTTGCCAGGAAGTTGCTTTCCAAGGAGGCGGAGGCAGAGGTAAAAGATGAACCACATAGAATCATGGAATCATTTAGGTTGGGAAAGACCTCTGCAATCAAGTCCACCAGCTAACATCTTTCATTCCAGAAGCTGCAACAAGAAGGGCTTGGAAAAGACCACCCAGTGGCCTTGGTTCACAGTGCGCTACAGAGACCAGGCTGACTACAAACCCCCAGAAGTCCACCTGGAGCAGTCAGTTCTGCGGGACCAGCTGGGCACTGTGTGCTCCTGCAAACCTGGGAGGCTTTCTCCATGGCCTCAGGAGGAAACATCCCATTCGAACACAATGGCAGAGGTGTGAAACCGTCCAAAGCAGCCGGGCCCATGTGGACAGGGTCCTTCCTGCAGACCACCTCCAAGCAAGGAGGAGAAGGCTTCTAGAGAAGATTCAGCTGCCTACTGTTTTGCCCATGACTAAAATGCCTGTGATAAAAATATCCAGACAGGAGTTCGCTGTGCCTTGTCACTGCTGCCAGCAGGAATTGCCCTGGGAAAGAGGCAGGGGAGGATGAGCAGCTCTGCATGCTGTCACGAGGATTTGGCTGCAGATGCTACATGCATGAACGGAGCCCCCAGCCTGTCAGGAGATGCTCTTTCCTGCATTGCTTGCCTGCTGTTACTGCACAAAAAATACCAGCAGGTTGAGACTGTTACACATATCCACTGGCACAGTGGTGGGGCTCCACTTATCAACAGCATCCCACCCCATGCTGTAACCACATGGCTCCTTGAGCTGGTCGCTGTTAAACCACCTGCGATGTGCCCATGCTACTGGGTGAGGTACACCAGCATCTATAGCCAGCTACCAACAGAACTGCACCAACAGAGCTTCTGCTGCGCAGACATGCCCCACAGAGCAGAAAGCAGGGCTACAGGTCTGAAACAAAGGTTTCACTTTCAATTTACCTTCTGCTTTTGGACATCTTGTGTCTCACTCCATGGATGCCTTCATGCCTTTCTGCCTTGGCATGGCAAGTGTGAGGGGTTTAACAGCTCCATCTCCAACACCACCCTTTCTGGATCTGTGATGAACGCTTCTTGCTGGGAACGTGGGCTCCTGAGCATGGCCAAGAGCGCTGGGGAACCACAGAGGAAAATGGTCTTTCTCATTTTATCTAGGCTTTCCTTTACAAAGCATTTCAGTTTTGCTCCCATTTCAGGCAGTGCTTGCAAACAGGGATGGGACACCAGGGCTTGGGGAAGGCACGCAATTTAAAAGCATCTCTGTTTAGCACCCCAACACTTCCAGCTCCCTCTGTTTGCCTGAGCAGCAAGACAGAGAAAAGGGAAAAAACATGACTGCATCCAGATCAGCTCATTTCTTCAAATTTAACATAGTCTGGTGCCATAAAATATTCTTGGTCACAACAGGGAGAGTCTTAGGAGGCTTCACCTTAATCCCTGTTTAATTTCCACTTAAGAAAATGTCACTGTGGATGTTTAGTAAGAATTAATTCGGGGTTTTGTACAGTTACTTTCAATTAAATAGTCCCAGTGTTTCCTGACTCTTCAAACAGACGGTAAAGCACATTGAATCCTGCTTCCCATTCATTAACTCCAGCCTCCGCTTAGCGTCAGAGCTTGCATTTCTGCAGCTGAGATTTGTCAGCGCCGCACAGTCACTTCACTGCATGACGGATGAGGAGGAGTTGTGGCTGCTGTCTGGGCTCTGCTGTGCCAGTTGTTTATTTGGGTGCCACCAGGCTCCGGCTCAGCCTGGAGATAATTTTAGCTGGGTGTGAAGGACGTGGGGCTGTCTGTAGTCATCTATGAAGATGATACGGTCTGTCTGTGAAAGTGTTCCTGTGCCATTAGCTGTTGGCTTACAGGGATGCGATCCAGGATGTGGCTGGTTCTCCTTATTGGGGAAAGAGAAAAAAATGTCCACTCTCTCCACACTCAAAGGACAGAACCAACTCCTTTTGTTTTCTGGTTTCACTTCCAATGCTGCCTAGCCAACTTTCAAGAAAGAGATACAAGCAGGGTCAGGCTGAATGAAAATGTGGGTTGCTGGAATAACAGCTCAAAATGTCCCATCGTTACCCACCAAGGGGACAGGGAGCCCAGACCAGATGGGCTAGGGAGATGTGCAAAGCCTTCACTGTGTCAAGCCTCCCTTTCCTGGTCATACTGTCTTCCAGCTTCAGACAGCTCCCAAAAAAGGTGCCTCCAGCTCCCTCCAGCACCTGCTCTCAAAGAGGACCTGCTGAGCCACCTCACCTGGCGCAGAGGGAGAACAGATCCTGATGCCTGACATGCACTGCAGGAGGCTGGATGGGCTGGGAGACACTGGCAGCAATGAGGAGGGCACACACATGGATGCCCCAGCCCCTCTGCGTCCACCCGGCCCTGCAGTGGGTACCCCACGTGTGTTCAAACCTGCCTCTGGCACTGCTGCCCCAGCCCTGGAGAGCTGGTTTAATAAAAAATGGGCAGTAAATAAATAACTAGGGAATTGGAGAGGTGCAACGTCTACAGAAGTGTTGGTGAAGTGGTGGGGCTTGTTTTCATACATCTTACCAGCACACAGTGACAAGACCTTTGGTCCCTAGCTGTTCCCAGGTGGGATGTGCCACAGCCCTCCCTGGAGACAGATCTGACCATAGCTGGTATTAAGAGCCCTCTTCCCCCAGGTAGCCAGAGCCAGCCCATGGCAGAAGAGAGATTTCTACTGCCACTGCTAGTCAAAGCATCCCCTGATGAGAAAGATGCCCACTACTCTTGTCCGGCTCCTGCTGACAAAAAAGAACTTATTCATCATTGTCCCAGCAATCACTGACAGGGTAGAATTTTGTTACTGGGGGTCTGCCCCTCTACTTTCCTAGATTCAACCAGCTTTACTCTCTCAGCCCTCCTGCAAACCTCCTGTCTCCCACTGTTTCCCCAGGGCTCGCCCCACACGGTCCTGGGCACCAGCAGTACAAGGGAGCGTAGCCTTGCCCAGACTGCCTTTCCCCAGCTGGGCACCACAGCCACCAGTGCCTCATTAGCGAGTAGCTGTGGCCACACAGAACCACTCAGCCTGGGATAAGAGAGCCTTGGGTGAAGCTTGCTGCTCCCAGACATCCTTTAAGGCAGGTCCGACCCTCTCTGGCTAGCCCTGCGGTTCTACCACAGAGCCAGTTATGCCTCCTCTCATCCCGTTGCACTGTTTTTCCCCCTGCCTAAGTGCAGTGTTTTGCACTTGTTACTATTGAATTTTCTGTCATCGATTTTGGACTATTTTTTTCAGCATGTGGAGATTGTTCTGAATGCCAAGCCTGCTTCTCCCACTGCAAGTCCACAGCACATCCCCAGGCAGTGCCCTCTCCCCTCCACTGGCAAAGGACCATTTGGCCAAAGCCCATTTCACTCTCAGCCACTTTCTGTGGTGAGAGTGCTGAGGGTGATTGCTGGACCCTGCCCAAACCATTCCCTTTAGCAGCTGCAGCCCCAGATCCCAGCAACTTACCCGTCGTGCATCAGCTTATCACCCATCTCTACCAAAGGTACCTGTGGAAGTTTGGGTCCCCAAAAAACCCACTTCTCTAGGCTACTGTTGACCCAGAGCTATCTTCCCAAGGGCAGCCCCACATCTGTCTCTTTCCAATACTTTCACAAGCAACATGGTCCGACCCCATAGCTGACCCTGCCCTGAGCAGGAGGCAGAAGCAGAGACTCCCAGAACTGCCTCCCCACCATGATTTTCCTGTGATCCCGTGATCCTGTAACATTCACACACCTGTAATGCAGTCCTGGCTGTACCTCTGAGCAGAGGCAGCCCCTCACATGCCTGCGTAGCACCGGCACTTCAGAGGGCTGGCAGGGTCACGCAACCACAGATGAAAAGGCTGCAAGAGCCGTTCCCAGTCTAATAAGCAGTGGGGTGATTAGCAGGGTGACTGGCAGCAGCAGCATGTGTTAGCGGCAGGAGAGGAAAACAAGACAGCAACCTGATCAAGATGAAATACGTCTTTATAACAATGGGTGAAAATTGATTCAATAAGTATCTCCCCCACCAACACTGACAAAGTTATTTCCCATAACAAAGACCTCCTTCAACTCCCTGCTGCCTGGGTGCTGAACACGCTCCCCATTGATGAATCACTGGCCTGCCAGAGGAGTCTGACTGTTCCAATTTCCCAAAGCGATGGATGTGGCAGAACCTCGCACGCTCAGCACCCTTCTTGCCCATTCCCTTGTGCCTGGAGGATGTGGGTGCCAAAATCCACAGCTCTGCTGCTGGAGGAGTTTGAAACTTTGGCTGCTGAAGGAAAACACATAAAGTTACCTCTTCTGATTGTCTTTTAGAGCTCCCTTTCCCCCCCAAGAGGAAATAAATGCTGGCAGCTTGATTGATTGAACTCAACCGAATACTATACTGTTCCCTAAATCAGATTTTAGTGGGAGCTCTTTACAGGAGCTCTCCACACCCAGTACATGTGCTGTTCTCCCAGGGGGAAAGAAAACACCCCAGTTCAGGTCATGGGAAGACACGTGGGTGAGGGAAGTAGTTATTCATAGCACAGCCCAGAATGGCTACAGCCAGAGGTGAAAGGAGCACGTGCTAAAAACCACCTGCCCTGCCTTTTCCAGTCTTCTCCAAGAAGACCCCGACTCCTGGAGGTCCCCAGCTCCAAAGAGCAGGGCAATGCCATGCTGCCATCTGAGTGCAGTGCATGGCACCGGTCAGGAAGCACTCTCCAGTGGGAGAGTTTTGGGAAGTGGTGTGTGTTCCCCCAGAGACCGAGTAGCCTCTTGGACTCCTCCAGAGCCAGTCTGGTAGCCAGGAGCCTTCCCAGAGGTTCCTGGCTAAGCCTGTCTCCCTTGGCACACCACAGCCTCCCAGCAAGGGACAAGAGACACCAGAATCACAGAAAAATACACAAGGAGGGGAAGGAGACGGAAATATGGGTGAGGTTTGTCTGCATCATCTTGGATGTCTTCTTTGGGAGAAGCTTACCTGGACTTGGACGCTGGACTTTGGACTCTGTCCTTTTGCTCCTCTCTTTTATTGCTGAGGTCAACAGAGAGCATGGGGAGCCCTTGCTCTGACAAACCACCACCAGGATATAGGGTGAGAAAAGGCAAATGGCACTTTAGGCGTTCAGACCCACCTTGATCTGGTTGCTCTATGGGATCGGCTCCTCTCCACCACCTCCCATATCCTCACTCAGCTCCCTGCTCCCGCTACCTCTCCCTGCTCCGTACAGCTCAGGTGCCCTGTTCCCAGGCACTGCCATGTGCCTCGCTCCGCTGAATCCCTCTTTAAACATTCCTTCCCCTTGCAGTTTCTGCGCTAAGCCGTGCAGACCTTTCTCATGCTCCAAATGAAGGGTGAAACGTAAAAGTATGTTGTGTGTTATTTATGCTCTGAGTTGCGTGTAAACAGGAACGCTGAAATTTTAAAGGCTTTTAAAATCAGTTAAAGATTTAGATTTCTCTGTTGGTGACATTTGAAACTTGATGTTGCTAAACACTCGAGTGCAGCTCATTTGCAGACATTAACAAACACATCAGAGGAGCCTGAAGTGTTAACAGAGTGTTGCTAATCTCCTATTATTTACCATACTTGGTCTCTGGGTATCACCAAGCCAAGAGCTGTTAGCCTGCAGCTGTAGCATACATATTCCTTAAATAGAGCATCAGATCCGCAGCCAGCCTTGATTGCTGTGCACATGTGGTGGGGAGCAGCATTCATCCCTTGTCTCTCCAGGCACCCATAGTAAAGGGTGTAAATCCTCATGGTGAGTGGGATGTTTTCACTTTTCTTCAGCAGTAAGGTGAAACAGCATAAGAGTGACCTTCGGGAATGCAGGAATTGAAAGCAGACTCTACAAGACCTTGTAGAAAGTGAGACCTGACCCCAAACCAAGCTGTGGCTGCTCGGAGAGTGACTGTCTCCTCTGTGCTTTGCTAAAAGCAGGACAGGAGCCCTGTGAATCTGGGGCTTAGCCCTGCTGCTAAACCTGCACAAAAGCAGGAGGAAGAGGAGGTTCTTCTGTCTGGTACAAGTGGGTTCCTGCTGGCAGCAGCTCCAGCCATGCTGCTTCTCCAGGGTGGAAATCTGCAGCTCATGGTGTGGGTGGGGAATTCGTACCAGGGGCCTCGCAACGTGGGAGAGCAGCAGGCGGGGAACCCAAGCCCCGTAGGGCTGGTGACACAGTCTCCTCTGAGATGAGGAAAAATTCCGCTGGCATGTTACAGTCCTTTGCAGGCAGACTATGTGCCATTTCCCTGGCACGTGCCCTGGTAGCATGGAGGGATTCCTTAAACCATTTGAGACCTTCACAGATGCACATCAGACACTTCCCTGGCACATGCGTGCAGGTTTCTCAGTTCACCGTAGGGACAAGGGGCTCAGGGCTGATTCCTGGGGTGGCAGAGGCAGGGCATCAGCACCCAGCCCGCTCCTCTTGCTCGGCAACAGTGCTAATTTATGCCAGCCAAAAATCCAGCTTTCATTAATGTGGATTGCATCATCCCCCAGCCCGTGGGGCACGCCGACACTCGCTGGCACTAGGTGAAGAATTCATCACAAGTGGATGCTGCACAAAGCAGCTGTAAAGCCACCATTTCTGTTCAGCCCCCTCTTCTCCAGGGCTGGGACCCAATTAGAGCTGAGTGCTGTGGGCATCTGTCCACCAGCAACCAAACCAAAATGACTGTTTCTTTTCACCTTAGAGTGACTGAAGAGACTTGGAGTAGCAATTACTTCTTCTAATTAATGGCCAGATTTAACTGGGGCTATGTTTTACCTAGTAATTAAAAAATGAGAGACTCCATAACCATCCCTAACACATGAGAGTCATTCCCCCATAAAGAGCTTTAAATGAAGATCTTTGAGCTACTAGTTACACAGGAGGCAATGAATTACTTGCTGTGTTTGAGACAGACACATTATTTATTGAACTCGGGGAATTAAGCCTTTCTAGTCTATTGGAGGTGAACCCAAGCAGACATGATTTAGAAGCCAGGCGTCACTGGCAGCTCTTAGCGTGGCACGCAGCAAGCTGGCGGCTGTGCCACTGCCTGGGTAATTTACAGCTCTTTGTTGCTAGAGCGTAATACATTATTAATCAGTCATATTTTAGGAGATCCAAATTTATATTGGCTTTAATTAGACTGGTCTCTCTTTAATCTCCAAGTGTGCACAGGACTAATGGCAAATGGGAACCTCACGCTGAGGGGTGTTTTCTGGAACACCATTATCTCCTTTCTCGGATCCATCTGAAGGCTTGCAGGTTGCCATTAAGATTCATATCCATGATGACACAGCCACGCACCATCCCTCGTACTTCCCAAGTCATGAGCAACATCTCTTTGGAACTATTTTGTAAAGGTAAAAGAGAGGCTGTTAGAGAAAAGACCTTGAACTGAATACGTTGGAGGCAGAAACAGCATGTTTGGTATGCAGCATAGATGCAGAAGAGTGAATGTTCCCATGCAAGAAAATGAGTACCGAAGGGGAACAAGGCATTTGGAATATGTGATCAGCCATCATCTCCTATGCATGAGTGCCAGTCCTTGTCCAGCTGAGTCACCTGGGGCTGGCATGGACAAGTCCTGCAGAACCCCACATTTGGAGGAGAGCAGCAGAACCTCACGCAGCTGAGCTGAGAGCACCCTCTGGGGTCTGTGCACCTGGACAGACGGCTCCTTTCAAAGCAGTGACCTTGGCAGACAGCTGCCTACTGTTGGTTTGCTCTTGTGGGCCTCCGATGACTGCATCTCTTGTCACCTTAACTGCCGCCAGCACCACTGAGCCGTGGCCCTGGTTGGACCCAGGAGTGTGGACAGTGAGAGGGGCTTGCGGGAACAAGAGAGAAGAGAGCTCACAAAGGCAGAGAGAGTTTGAAGCATGTTTAATACACCTACAGCAGTCGGTAGCTGGGAATTTAAATGAAATTATGCAGAAGAAAACAGACGATAGTAAGATAGCGTAGCACAGCATTAGGATGGTAAATAGAGCAGGACTGTACAAATGGAGGCAGCCAGGGAACATCCGATTACATTATTATCTCCTTCCCCACTTAAAAACCCAGTATGAGGATTTAACAGCATGCCATGCTGGCTTCCTAGGAAGAAATGTGCTTTAAATAGATACAAAATATCACAGTGGTGTCCACTGAAAAAAAAAAAAAAAAAGCAGATTCCCACTTTTAGCTCACCATAAAACGTGGGACTTAAATCACTCCCATCCACCAAAGTTGCTCAACCTACGTAAGTGACAGTGCAATTCAGGAGCGATGGGCCACAGGGCAAGAGGGGCATCCCCAAGGCATCCCCAAGCGCAGGGAGGCACAAGCCAGGTGTTGCACAGCACAGGAAGAGAAATTGTTGTGTTGATGCTGCAGAGGAGTCACGGAGAGAATGGGCGAGAGTAGCTGCCTATTGCCTTACAAAAAATCCCAGCTTGGCGCCTCTAGCTCTAGGTCTGCGATCACTACAAGAAAGCTGCCTGGTACTTCAGAATATGCTTGTGAAGAGCCAAAGTCTTGAAAATTAAGCAGAAACTGCTGTTTGGCTAAAACTTAATTCCCCGCTCCAATCCCCAAAATGCAGTCTCTGTTAATGATTTTCTGCCCTGCAAGGCTCAGTCAAACAGCACAAATCAGGACCAGCGGATGCTCACCATGAACAGCACAAAAAACCCGAGCTAAGCCCCAGGAATTGAAGCTGTTCACTAAATAACAACATAACTAAACCAGAGGTTGCCCATGAATGATTTATCATCCTGCCTTACACGGGAGGTCAGATCAGGTGATCATAAAATTCTGTTAAGATTAATGACTTGAAGAATTAGCCAGGAAAGAAATAACATTGCAGCTGAAAGTCCTCAGCCCTGTGCTGTGAAACACCTCCGTGACTGCAGTAATTGCACGAGACATATTCACACCACTGTTGTGTAATCCTTTATTTTGGATACACTCAAGTTGCACAAAGGTTTTCTTTTCTTCCCTAACACGTAAATATTAGTACACGTACTTCCTATCATTGCCAACTTTAGGGCACTTAAAGGTTTTGTGCCAGTCTCCTTTCCCACTCCCCAGGCTGCTGAAAAGTAGAGAAAGCTGTATCCTGATCCCAGAAACATCTTCAAAAATACATTAAAAAAGTGAAAGCCTTATTACAAAGACAGATGAAAAGCTGAAATAAAATTAATGTACCTAAGGCAAAAAGAAAAAAATTCAAATCAGAATTCTCTCTTTCTCCCTTTTTTCCTCTCTCTCAACATCCGTACATATATATATACGCGCACACACACGTATTTAGAGAATGTCAAACAATTTTGCTTCAGTTTCAGCCGATCTTTTGACTCACTTTCAAGCAGTTTATGAAATGAAAAGACATTGGAACTCCTCCTCCTGAAAATGCCAAGACCCAGTTTTTGTATCAACCATTGCAAACCATTTATCCACTCAGCAGCTTTTCAGACGGAGGATTCACTGAAGCTGCACATGCATCTTCAAGCATCTGTATTTTTATGTTAAGAAAAGGGGGAAAGCTGAATCCAGGGCTTCCCAGGGTGCTGCTGAGATGCAACCTTGCACCTTAGGAAGGGCCAGGCTGGGGTGATGGACTCCCTCTTATTCTGCATCCTTCCCAGGTCCCTTACCTCCTGATGAATCAACCCTGGAGTCTTCAGCACATCTAACACACCTGATCCTGTCCTCTTTATTTAAGCCCTGTGGATAGAGAGAGATGGAAAAATTGCCTTTTCAGCCCCAGCTTTCCAGACCCTCTGCACCATGCTTCTCCTTCCAGCACTGCACAATGAGCCCCCAGTAACTCACTTGCTCAGGGTGGCTCTAGAACCTTTCCAGGTTCACAGTTTCCCAGTGAGCCCCAGCTGTGTGATGGGTCTGTGCTGCCTTTTGAATAAGACAGCTTATTCAGGAATCCAAACTGTCCCATTGTGCCTGTCCTGAGCTATTCTTTATACGTTGCCAAGATGATCTGTCAGCTGCTTGCTTTAGAAAGAGCGATTCTACATCACCTCACAGATCACTGATGGAAATAGTGATTAAGCCTTGTACAGATCCCTTTGGGATCCCCATGGAACACCCTTATTCCTGCTTATTCCCTGCTGATTGACTACTGGACTTGCTGGAAACCTCCTTCTGAGACCAGCAACCTCTCCAGCACCTCCCACCTGTAGCAGCAGGAGCAACACGTTGAAGCTGGGCCAACCCAGCCTCCCACCCCAACAAACATCAGCTGTAACAGAAGCTGTTGCTTGGATGTTTGTTTCATCCTGACCAAAAAAGGAATAAAAAGGAAAAATAGTGTGTTTTATTTACTTGTAGGAGAGGCAGCACTGGAGGTGATGCTGCAGGCAGGCCTGGCTGGGGAACAGCTGGCCCCTCTGCTGTAAACTCCCCATCAACAGAGTGGATAAAAATGACAGATAAGGGAAATCAGGGAGCTATGACCGGGTGATCTCATTGCACTGGCAAGTGTTGCTTGGATGTATTTGAACCACTCTGGCTTCTTCTGATGACATTGCACTAGGGCATCATATTTAAACCAAAAAAGCACAGATCAAGAAGTACTGTTCCTGCCTAGAAATCGTTAGGAGACATTTTTTCCACATGAGCCATAGCTGTAACTTTCCTCATTAAAGTATGCAGATATTCACAGGGTTCTGGGAACATTCAGTTAATATTTTCATCTTTCATGGCAAGGGTTTGCATTTAAGAAAAAGTTTCTTTCTTGTATTCCCAGGCTTGTGACAGCCTCAACTGCCCTGCACAGCACTAGCCACAACACAGACACATCCATGGATTTGCAAACCTGGTCAGAACTCAGGCTCCCTCCTCCCACCCTGAGGCTGACTGCCCACAACCTTACACCTTGGCTGACATGGGGACACTGCTCTGACACTCTGGTTTGACTCTGGGCAGGGTTCAGATTTGAGCACATCTGTCTTGAGCTCCATTGACTGCTGGATACCAGCTGGGAGCTCCAGTTGAAGGAAGGACAGGGATGGGGTGGAAGGGAACTGCATGGGGGGCCAGGGGTCCCTCAGCACAGAGGCAGCAGTGCCTCAAGGCTGCCCAAGAAGAAGCAGCATCCCCACCACCACTCATGCACGGCTGCATTTCAACCAGCCGCAGCTGATCCATTGGCATTAAGGTCCCGCATCCATCGTTATTTTGGCCAGGAAGCAGAGCCCTTCCTCTCTTTAAAGAGAGGCACTTCAAACCCCCTCCACACCCCACTGCAGCTGGTCGCACACATGAAAGCTTAGGCAGATCCTCCTCTGCTCACGTTCCTGCTCATTGCAGCTGAGCCCACCATCACTGGGGCTCACAAAGCCCTGCGAACAGGCTGCCCACGGCAAGGGGTGCTTTTCCATAGCAGCAGCGGAGCATTGCGAGAGCCTGCTGAGGAGACGGGGAGCTCAGCTGCAGAGCGACCAGCCTGGCAGCATAGCAATTAGATGGCAGCTGTGTTGAGTAATGGCTCCATTACCAATCTGTTATTGAAAATAATGGAATAATAATACACCACAGGACAAGCAGCTACCCTGACACTGAAGGGTGCAAAGTAGCTAAAAAATTATCTGATATAAATACTCCAGGGGCCCTAACAGGTGAAGTCTGAGAGCATATAAGCAGGTGAGAGCCTTTCTGTGATGTTTCACAGCAGACAGAGGAATCCTTAAGAAAGCAAAAGCCGTCCCCAGCCAAGGAGGCAGCCTTGGGAAAATGCTGCGTTCAGCACGGGTGGCCTTTCCCAGAGCAAGTGTCTCTGGGTGAAAAGTAGCTCTGAGCAAAAAAACAATGAAGATAAATGTCCAGAAACATTCTCCCATGAAGAGAGTCTGAAAGGACTGATTGTTTCCTTCAGAGGGGAGACAGATGAGAAAGGTCTGGAGAAAAGCCTATGAACCAATGGCAAAAAAAAAAAAAAAAAACAAACGATTAAGATTTTATATTCTCCAACACGGGGAGGGGGGGGAAGATGCTTGCTGCAAGAACCCCCAGAGTACTAAGAAACAGTGCCCTCCTGTCCAGCTGAAAAATGTGGTGGCAGCGCTGAGCGGGATGGGATGCTCGTGCCCAAGGGTCCAGCTGCCCACCCTGCAGTCACGAGCAGAAACGTACCTGTTCAGCACGATTTTAGATGCTGTGCTGGGGGCTGAACTGAGTCACGTGAGGCAAAAACCAGGCGAGGGTCCTTGCTTCCTTACTACGCTGATGGCCACCCAGTGCTGCAGTGACTCTGCCCAGGAAACCCAGGAGGGTCCCACTGGGTGTGACGGCATGTGCGATGGGACTTCTCCTAGGGCAACAGCGGACGGGTTCATGTCCAGGCTGGCTTTTTCTTGCTGGTTTAGGCAAACAGGTTAAGGAGAAGCAGAGAGCAGAGGGGAGCAGTCTCACTGGGAGGGTTTTCCAGCTGCCCCGAGCCCCATTCTGCTCAGCCTTCCCTGGCCAGTTACTCCACAGGCAGTGCTCCCAGCTAGACCAGTTCAGTCCCAGCTGTCAGGAGCTCAGGCTTGGGCCGTGTGATCTTCCCCAGCTTGCAGACGCAGGCTGGTCTCTGATGTGGGTGGGTTTTGATGCATTGAAAGGATTGTGGGACCAGGCTTTAAACAGGCATCAGGAGCTCACTTCAAAGCTGAACTTGACTTCAAAACTGGCCTTGCTCTGAGCGAGGGGATGGAGCAGAGACTTCCCTGTATCCCTTCCCCATGCTAACTGCATACCTGGGGGATACAGACCGAGCCTGAGGACTCCTCCCTGGATGTGTCCTGCTCTTGGGACAGGTTGCATGGCTGTAGTGTTATTCATCCAAAAGGATATGTCTTCAAAGTTGGTTGGTTTCTTTAACAACAACACAGCAGCATTGTTCCTTAATGAAACACACAGTTTGTGTTCAGCCCCTCAGGCTAAGCAAGCTGCATTTGCCCCTGTTTAGTTTTTATTCCTTTTTTTTTCCCCCAGCACCAGTTTGTAATTAAATAAATCAGGAGATAATGAAAGGGATTTTTGATCGGGGGAAAGAATAACCCTGCCCATGTCCCTGGACAGCCAGGCCACCACCCTTCTGCCAACAGCAGAGTCCTTTGGATACTTCTCAGAGCTATGTCTGAGACACATTTAACAAATCCACATTAAATCCTGTGTTAGGATCTTGCATCGCAGAAGGTCAAGCTTCTAGATAAACATGTCATGATGGGGCAGCACTGAGGCATCTCTGACCTCGGCTCACACCTTTGAGATCTGTTCTTCTGCAGGAGTCAATGGTTTCACCACAGATTTGGACAACGGGTGAAGGGGCACACGTATTAACATGGCAGCCTGTGCAGACTGCCAGGAGGAGTGAGCACATTAGGTGGCAGGAAGAAAAGGAACACCACCACACAGGAAAGCTCAGAAACAAGCAGGGCGCAACTGTATGGAGAAGGTAGCAAGGCTTTCCAGGTGGGAAAGAAAAGCCTGGCTACACAGAGGCAGGCTGGGTGAAAGCAAGTTAGGAGCCACCCTGCAGAAAAAACACAGTAACTCTGCAACCAAATGCAGACCAAGAAAACCCTAAAAAGCTTTCATAGGGACAGGTGAGAGCATTGCCCATGCCTTACACCTGACGCTCCATCACTATCCCCTCACTGCCTTTATAGCTGGCCAACCCTGCTCCCTCCAGCATGCACTTTGTCCCCAGCTCTCCTGTCCCACTGACCCCATCTCAGGGCATGGCCACCCCAGCCCCTTGGCACTCATCTGAAGCTTGCTGTCATCCATTGCTGCTCTCCTTAGAGACATGCTCCTGTTCATTTGGAGGTAAACAGGCAAGATGGTGGAAGGGGAGCACCGGGTGAGGAGAGGCAGCAGAAGAAGAGGAGCTCTGGATGTAGGAGAGAGGCAAGAAGCAGGGTGGATTGGCCTGAAGAGGGTGAAGAAGCAGCACAGACAGTAGATGAACTTTTGGAACCTTGTGTGGGAAAGCCTTGTTGCAGCCTGCAACAGCAAGAGACCAGTAGAAACTGTCACATAACTGATCTGGAGCTGGCTATTGGAAGGAAAAAAAAAAAAGAAAAAAAAAAAGCTGCATCAGCTCCTCTGAGCTGTATCCAGGGGAGAAAACAGAAAATGCACAGAACTAAGAAATGGGAGAACTGATATCAACACCGCCTAAGTATTTACGGTAGCATATTCAGGACAGCTCAGCGGAGGGTCTTGCACTGGCAGGACAGCACTAGGTCTCTTCAGTCCCTGCACATCCTCCCTGCCCCTGGGTTGGGAGCTTGTGTGGGGGCAAGCCCAGGTCCATACACATTTTCCTGAACAGCTTCTGCCTGAGCCCAACCAACATGGGAAAACAGAGACAACCATCTAGACTGGACCCGACACGGGCTTCATAGCCAAGCACTGGGCTTTTCCAATCTGCCCAGACCGTGACCCATTGTTCTTTAGGCACAGACAAAGATCTCTTTGGCCTGTGTATGCTCAGCTGAGAAACTATTCCAAGGATGGTTTCCAAAGAAAAGCAGCTACTACCAGCAAGGGAGCTGGGAGCTGACAGCAAGGCTAGGGCTGTGAAGGAGCTCATGGAGGGTACCCTGGATGTACCCATCTGCATGCAATCCCAGAGGCGTACAACAAGGGGAGAAGCTGGTTTTGCTTACAAGAATAAGAAGACTGTCAGAGAGCAGGAGCATGCTGAAGCTGTTGCTGCTGTGTTCAATATGCCCATGGCATGGTCTCATGGGCTGCTAAGCCCAAAACAGTGGCAGTTCCTCCCAGTTACCCCTGTCTCTCATGTCAGGATCATCTTTTATCTGCACTACCCTTTAGCCCTCACACTAAGTGTATCTCTGAATCTGGTGGATTCTCCTTGCCTCATGTGCCCAAGACGCAGCTTCTCCTATCCTTCTGCAGACCCTGCAAACACATGCAGAACTGGACCACAACACTGCTTCAAATGCTCTTTTTCTGTGCGATCTCCAGTAAGAGCTCTCAGTGCCCAGCCAGCACCACAGTGCCACTCACACTCTCCTTACGATGCCATTATTATTCCCTCAGATCACAAAGTCTCAGGAGTCTTTGCACCAGCCTCTTTCCATAGGACCTGGGCACAGTATTGCAAGTGAAGTGGCTGGCGCTCAGCCTGGATTCAGGCTCAGTCCTGGAGAAGGGCTGGGAGCCACATCAGTGAGCAACCACAGCATCAGGAAGCACCAGCTGTCACTACCACATTTAGTGGGAGCATGTTTCTCCTTTTCTCATTTGCCAAAATCCACCGGGAAACAGAGTGAATCTTAATAAAGCAGGAGGGATGTGTCACTTCCCCTGCGCTGCCTCTGCCGGGCTGAGGTTAATTAGATAATTACTCACATGTTGCCAGTTTGTCAGACACAAACAACACAGCAATTGCCAACAGGGAAAGCTTCAGCTCCCTGATAACTCCATTTTAGCCATGTTCCTGGGAACATTGTGTTGACACACAGGCGCCTCCAGCCTGCAGGCGGAGTGATGTCGTTCCACAAGCAAGAATTACTGCAATTTTAGGGGTTTGGGGTTTTTTATTACTTTTTGCAATAAGTCACCTTAGTTGTATGATTCAGTTAGGGCTATATCCATGCCCTTGCAGTGGTGCTTGTTCATTATTGTGTGCAGACAGGATCATCACTTCGGTGAAATCTGTGAAATCTTTTTGTGAGTGTGTAGCCAGCTCCCTGATCAGCTCAGAAACACCTTATGTTTCGGAGCGTGTTCTGTACTGTATTTACCTGGGGGATAAAGCATTACCATCATCTTCTAGGTCAATAGCAATGTCTTCGCACACATTTTCTAGCACAAACAATATCGTTTTCAAACCACCAGCTCTTGAAGAATTATACTTCAACCAATGACACTTCATGCTACGTAGCAAGTCAGCACCTTATAAAAATCACCCAGAATAATATGTTCAGCAGATTATGCCATGATGGATAGCCTAACAGGGCAAGACGTGAAAATGACATTGTTAAGCCAGTGCTTGTGTTGGAATTGCCAAGGGGAAACGTTGCATAGGAAGTCTGAGAGATGTTGCCAGTGCCCAGCACACTCTTTGCAGCTCAACAGCATCAGGGAACTTAAATACTGGAGAATGCAGTACTGTTCTTGCTCCTCCTGGCTCTCATCCCTCCTCCAGTGAGATCCAGGAATTATTGGTCATTTGGCATAGCTGATTCTTTCCTAACTGCATCATCCACAGCCAGTGGTGACGAACAGAATTAGAAATGCTAAAAATACCCACCATTCTGTAACACTTTGCTCCACAAAAACAGCCTCATTCCCAGCAGCAAGCTCAGACTCAGTGAAGACACCCCATCCCAGCCCTGGGAAGTTTGTCTACCTGTTACTGTCCATTATTAATAAGTTCAGATGTTTACTTCTCTGGTGCGTAACCACCGGCAGTGAAAGCCAGGGCTCCTGCCATCCCCTGAAAGACAGGTTTGTGAAGGATGGCAACTGCGCAATAAGAAGAGTACCCTCACCGAGTGAGACTGGGCATTCTTTTTATCACTGCCAGCCACGTGGGTGCCCACCTGCAAGGCTAGGAATGGAACCTTTTCTGGCCTGTGTGCCTTCAGCAGGATTGAAGGTCCAGCTCAGGGTGCAAAACCTCCGGCTCCTGCTGGAATCAGGTAAACCACGCAGAGACTAAAAGTCTTTGCCAAAGATATCAACCCAGCCTCATCACTTTCCCAAACTGGATGTGCACACAGCCAAATTCACACAAGCGTCTTTAACACAGACCCAGAAGAGAAGCTGGTGTGTTTCCCAGGTCCCAGGAAAAAGGTTGTGTAGCAGCAGCTGCAGGGATCATCCTCTCACCTGCAAACTCAACAGTTCTGACACCAAAACCATTGAGAAAGGGGAATGGCACCGTCTGAAAAGAACAGCAGCGCTGGTGCCCAGCGAGTCAGACAGTGTTATGCCACACAACGGCCTCATGCAGGGGAGGAACTTGGCAAGGGCTGAATCAAAATATTTTGTTCAAAGAGTTTGTGAGAATCATGATGTTTCACATTCAAATATGCAGAATTTCGAAGTGTCCAAGTACAGTAGGAGATAGCCAAGTGTCTTCTCCAAAACCTTTCCCCTCTGGCGCCGTGACCCTGCTACAAGGGGCAGCAGGAGGTCAGGACTACATCTGCACAGTACACCCCCAAGGCAGAGCCTGCCACTGCAGCAAGAGGCTGCTGGGCTGGCCCAGCGTTAAGTGGTGCCATCCCCATAACTCCTCTCCAAAGTCCTCCCTGTGGATTGTAACAGCCCTGCAGCACCTTTGCCACATCCTGAGGTCTCAGCTCTGTATTTTCAACTCTGGTAACTACATTTGGCCTCCATAAATTAACCCTGCAAGTGTTGACCTGCTCTTCATGCTCTAATTAATACACAGCACGCTGATGTTGCACCGACCAAGCCACTTGACATGAGCTGGTCCTGTCCTTCTGGTCTCTGCTTTGCACGTGCTGACCTGCTGCCCACCAGACCAGACAGAACTAGATCATAGGGTGGGCTGCCTTGTGTCTGGGCAGAGATGGGCTCTCTGCTCAGCTCCCAGCACCCACAAAAAACTTTGGGAAATTGATGGAACCCAGTGATATTGGTTAAAGAATTACCAGGGAAGGGATAGATGGTGTGACTGGCTGAACACAGCTGGGTAACAGCATATGTTGCTGCCTTTTACATTTATACAGTAGTATAAAAAAGTCAGCATAAGAAATCCACTGGCCAGGTACTGCACCCCAAGGAAGCACTGTCCTTGGGGCCTGTGGGCAGCCAGGGTCCAAAACCACTCAAGAGCGTTGCTGAAGAACTTCATGACCTATTTCACAAGTGATGTTTATCCTGTCATCAAGCTATTAGACTAACTCCACTGAGTGCTGCGTGTGTCCTGGGACATCTTGTTCTTTTTTGTTACTACTGCTTAGATTTCTTTCCTTGCCTCCATCAAAGCTTCCCAGCATGGGCACAGTCTCTGGCTGGGATCGCTGATCTCCAGAGGCTGCAGCACACAGCAGAAGAGCGGCATCGTGCCAAGGCCACGAGCACGTGGGTATGCACAAGACACAGACAAGAGCTTTGTGCAGAGTCCAGGAGCTGGGATTTAACCACAAGCCCCAGATCTGAGTAGCAAAAGCAAAAGACTTTGCATTTTCATGGCCAATTACCATACTGTCCATGTCCACTCAGCTAATGAAAAAGTATCACGTGCAGAGTGGCTCCAGCCGTGGGAGAGAGCGGTGAGTGCTGAGAAAGGTGGGTCAGAAAAGAGGTTGCTCCTGTCACCTGGAGCAGCATTTCTTCTCAGCTCAGAGGTGGCTGTTGAAGCCGTTGGATGGGCAAAGCAGCAGCTAGGCTCACCCTGCTCCACCAACAACATGAGCTGCTGGTCCTCTGCAGCCCCCGTGCCACCAGCAGTGGTGTACAGCAGCATGCTAGAGCCACATGGGCTTCTCAGGGCTCCAGTGTTTGCCATGGTGGTGTATATTCCCTGGGTGAGTTGTTGAGGAGCAGCAGCTCGGGGATAAATGACATTTATTTTCCTTCTGAACTGGAATAATGACCTTGATTAGACCAATTCCAGCTCACTTATACCTCTGCATATCAGCTGGCTTGCCTGAGAACCTGGAGAGACAGGACAATCCACTGCCACGTTTCAGGACCTCATTCCTCTGAAGGCTGGCAGGACATTCTGTACTAGGAAAGCAGACAGTACGTGACCTGAGAGCACAATCAGCTTGCAGGGCAGAATATGCACGCTTGAGCTGCACCCTCTTACAAAAGAAGGAGCAAATATGGGTATTAAGCCTAACTTCACCAGGCAAAGTCTAAGGTGAACCTGAACATGTCTGGCACTTCCAGGATAAAAAACCAAAGTAACAGCAAAATACTATTCAGCAGCATGTGTTAGATCCACTCTCAGAACGTGTCCACTTGACACCAATATCGAGTTGTCTGGCACGTCTTAAACAAGCCAGCATCCTGAAATAAATTCTGCAGGTCCCTAGAGGCCACCTTACTTCCAAGAAAATACTGGGTACCAAAATGCCGGTGTCCTGTGCCATTGCCTTAGGATATCCTATCCACTTCCGTGGGCTCTATGGGAGACCCAAAGGTTCCTGGAAGGGCAGTGGATGCCAACTGGGACACTCCAGATCATGTCAAACATCATCAAATCTGTATGTTCTGGTACCCAGCTCTTACCCTGGGCATCTGCAGAGAACGATGGTTCTGGAAAGCTCATCCCTCCAAGATGTCCATATGCAGACATCATTGCATGGTCAAGGCAAATTCCAATATGTTGAAAAATGACTGATAGCCAGCCAGCCACACGGCGTCTTCTGTGAAGGTTTGTGTGGTCCGACTCCCCCATATGATTTAAGCTGCATGTTTTGCTAATATTTAAAAAAAGATATCATCCACATAGGCATGCAAAAACCAATGCATCACTGCACAGAATGGCTGTCTCTCACTGCACACCAGTAACAGCTTTTCAAATGTCACATCTGAGATGTCTGCAAAGCTGTGAGTGGGTGCACAAATATCAAAATGAAATTGAAAGACCCTCCCCTGGAGACCAGCTCACTGTCTGTATGACTTTGTTTTTAATTTCAAGAAAGGGGGTTAACTGAAGATGCACAATCATTTGAAATTAAAGGCATGGAAGATTGTACCCGTTGCCATGCGAATGAAGACAATAGCAAACGCAACAACAATAACAGTCAGCAGCTGTCGAGAAGTACTGCTCACTTCAGTGTCAATGCAGGTTTGAGGCAAAATATGGGAAAGAACAGAAACAAAGCTCTGAAAAGCAAAGCACATCAGCAGCACCCTGAGCAAGGCAGACTCAAGTCATGCCACCACAAACACCTTCTAACCCAGGGAGTTATGTGCAACCTCTGGAAGAGTAGAGGTTTTGCCTTCCTGCTCTCCCCGTCTCTCCTGTTGAGGCTGTTTTCTGTTGTGCTTTGATGGGTGGAAACTCCCCCATCTCCTGTGTTCCCGGCTCGCTCCATCCATGCAAACATCTCACCTGGATACCGTTTCCTCCCTGGTGATTTTCCAGCCTATCGAGCAGTCAGAGCCCATCTGGCAGAGCCAAATTTTTCTAGGACGTGGCTGCATAGCCAAGGACAAACACTTACGGGCTCTTCCCATCCAGCCCATGTCAGCACGAGCTGCCAGCAGATGGACAGGCAACCTCACCGCACACACATTTCACAAGCTGATCAGGCAGAAAAGAGTCAGGAGAGACCAATTCACATGCCCTGAGCGGACACAATGCAGTTCTCGGGTAAAAAACTTCACAGAAATAACCACATTTTGAAGTGATTTGTGTTGCCTTTAAATTAGTTTTTCCTTTCCCCCAAACCTTCCAAGTGTTTAAATCAAGATGACTTAAGATGACCAGCTCATCTCCACCCCTCTGCAAAAGACTGACTGGCTGCAGCGAATGCATAGGGGACACAATTATTATTGATTTTCCAATGAAAAGCCTGACAATACAGCCAGCGCCTACAACAGCCAGTGACAAATAACCTCTCATCAATTTCTCAACACATCTGTTTTCAGTATTTTCTTCCCTTCAGTACAAGAAGGTCTCATGCACTCCACAGTCAGCCCCGACTGACCCACTCTCCCACATGCTTTGACAGCATACGCTCATCGCAGCACTGCAAGGTACTGATTTTTCAGGCTGGCATTAAACCAAGAAAGTAAAAAAAAAAACTATTCTGGATTTCTCAAAAATGACAATGTTACCATTTTCTTATTGAGCTAAAAACTTTTTTTTTATTATTATTATTTCATTTGGAGGGCCTTTGTTTCATTTTAATCTGAAAAAAAACCCACACCATATTTCAGAATATTAACTTGGAAAGAAAAGTAGGATTGTCATCTTTTAAAATTTCAAAATTAAGCATTTCAGCTTTCTGCTAAACAGTTAAACTCTTCAAATTGCCTTGGATATTTGAATAACTTTACTCAAACTTCATTTTTCAAGGAATAAGTAGTTTTCTAGCAGCATGCCACCCAGCTCTTTTTACAAGGAAGAGAATTCAGTCTTTGCTAGGCCCTGCTCCAACAGTTCCTGCCCTTATGAAATTACAGTCAAAATCAATTACAATTGCAACCAGTCCAGCCTTTCCCTTAGCTTTATTTTCTGTCTGACAGGGTAAAATCCTGTTCATGCAGTATTTTACAATAATTTTCTCTCTGAAAATGATTTCCCCCTGACACTGAGATACCCGATTTCCAGATCCATTTTCCTCCCACCAGCTTTTCTCCTTTCATTTCTTTCTTTCTATCTTTTTTTTTTTTTTAAACCACGTAATTTTTACTGCTGGGAAAAAAAAAAATTCTCTTTAAGTGCCTTGCCTTTTTCCAAATATTATCCGATTTATTAGCATTGTTGACACCAGCCTTTTCCTCTCCGCTCACTACTCTCCTGGCTGCCCCAGGCTGCAGCCCCAGCCACATGCCGTGGAGAAGAGGCAGATGAACGAGTGCAAAGTGGGTTTGTTTTAGGATGACAACACAGATCACCATCCCACAGAGGGGGCTCTGGTACAGTGCAGCCCTTACATCAGGACACATGATAAAAGCATCACAGCTGTCCCATCCTCTCACACAGACTAACTCCTCCAGTTCCTACAGCTGCCACAGCTCGCCTGAGCAACGAGCAATGTAAGCTGCACTCATCCAGGCATGGCTTTTAACTCTCAGCCTTGACAATATTTATGCACACCACAAAGAGCGAGCCTGATCCATTTATTTACCCTATAAAGGTTCCCCATCTGCACTTGAGACTTTTTACCCTTTCCATAAAAACCCGTCCACTTTTTTTTGCAGCCTGCTGGGCCCCTCAGGCAGGGAACTGCAGGAAAAAAGGAACTCCCTGCAGCAAGCCCCCACCCTTTGCACTGTCCCCTCGGTGGGGCGAGCACACTCACATCTCCCCAGGAAACTGCCTTGCTCAGGCAGGCTGAAGACAGACGCCTGCTCTCCCAGCAAGAGATAGACAAGCAGGGAGGCTTTTCCCAGGGAGCAGCTTTCCCTGGGGCTTTGCTCCCTGTCCCTGGCAAGGCAGTTGCCATGCTAGGCTAGAAGGAGGGCTGGGCACAAGCCCCCTCCTGCAGTCTCCTGCCCTCGCAGTGGCCCCTGCACAGCGCTCACTGCCCACGCAGCTTCAGGGAAGATACAGGGCAACCCCAGAGTGAGGACATCCACCAAGGAAAACAGAGAATCATTTAAGGTGGAAAAGGCCTTTGAGATCATCATGTCCAACCGTTAACCCAGCACTGCCAAACTCACCGCTAACCCGTGTCCCTAAGCCACCCTCTCTGCTATACACATCTTCCTTCCCCTGCGCCAGCCTTCCCCCAGCTCCCCAAGTCCTATGCACTGTCCTCAGAAACAAGCTTTTAAACCCAAATAGGAGTTCTGCATCAAACACAGCCTTAAAACATAGCAGAAGCCTTAACAAAAACACCCCAAAAGTGCCCAGGGACACCCCCGTGCTCTCCATCCCGCTGCATGTGCATGGCGTTCCCACCCGCGGCCAGGCAGGCAGCACCTTGCCCTACCATGGGTCAAGCTCTTGAGCCTCAAGCCCTTCTACAAAAGCTCCCAGATGCCTTTGCACTTTCTGTCTGGGTGCTCCTTGCTCCCAAGAAACTTGTGCCAAAGTAGCACATTGGCCTTGTGGCAACACACTGGGAAGGGCAGGGCTTTGAGGGACATCTGTTCTCTCCTTCAAAAGGACCCCAAAAAGATCAGACAGAACCACAAACTCAGAAGCAGGGCTGTTCTATCAGCTCCTCAGACCAGAAACTCTTTCAAAAGAGGACACAAAGCAATTCTGGAAGCAGACTAGAAAAAACATTTATAGCCACTCCTACTGCTACCCTCAGCATCCTTGCAGACAAGTCTTGTAAGCTTGCCTTCTGCCAGGGCCTTCTGCCAGGGTTGCTCTACAATGGGCCTCCCCAGGTTTGCAGGAAGCCTTTGCCTGTCCCTCTCCAGCCTCTTTGCATGGTCAGCCCCTTCCCCTCCTGCTGGGACTGACCCATAATCAGTGGACACCTGCCAGCAGGTGCTTTAAGAGGTTTCATGCATTTTGCTGCCCAGGCATCTTTCTGCGCCTGCACTGCAATTCAGAGCCAGGTTGGTCTCTCCTATTTCCCATCCCCACAGGCAGCCCATGGGGTGGGATCTTCAGGGCAGCCCCGCTGTCCACACCAGCTCCCTGGTCTCATTCAGCACAGAGTGGCAAT
The DNA here is from genome assembly GCA_035590275.1 of Ibycter americanus. Taxonomy (NCBI): domain Eukaryota; kingdom Metazoa; phylum Chordata; class Aves; order Falconiformes; family Falconidae; genus Ibycter; species Ibycter americanus. Next base: position 213,134 of record JAVJGI010000037.1, on the reverse strand, counting down.
AGCAATACTGACACAGCAAGGAGCATCCCCCCTGCAAGCAGAGCATTCACAAGCTTGGCGGTCCTTCCATCTGCGCCTCAGGGCTACAGCATCCCTCCACATTTTTTGCAGTGGAGGCAGCTTGAAATGCTCCCAGCCGCACTTGGGCAGCGGGGGATGGCTTGTCTTCAGTGTTCAAGCCACTCCAGGCACCAACATTAGATTGATCTGAACATCCAGACTTGTGGGGCATCCTGCCTCAGCCTCACATTGCAGGGGTAGAGAGCGAAGAGGGTGGCATGGTATCTCCCAGATGGGCACACCACCAGTGAGGCTCAGGGTGTCCTCCTCCAGCCCAGGGTGGGATGAGGAAAATTCAGGGCCAGCTGAAATTCTTCCAAGCAGAACAAATGCAGATGCATTTCCAGTACCAGATCCACCCCAGGGCTGCTGGCTTATCTCCAGGACTGACAGAGAGGTGCTTGTGCTGTTACAGCTTCATCTCTGCATTGCCGGGCAGGGCTCCACCAGCATAACATCACCTGTGCCAGATAACCAGTGGGATTCCTCTCCTTCACCAGTGGGATTGAAATTCCTGAAATTTCAGGCCTTCAGCGCTGCTTTGCCCTGCACCTTCCTGTAAGTACCATCGCTTGAGACTTCTTCTGCCTGCCTCCTCTGGGTTTAAGAGACTCTTCAGAGAGCATAATCATGCTTCTAGTGGACAAATAAGTCACAGCAAGACCTCTTCAGTTACATCTCTGCTCCCACATCTTCAGCTTTACTACTCCAGTCTTGAATTCCCACGCAGCTCCGCAGAGCATCATCACCCAGGGTCTGCAGCTCTCACGGACATGCCCCCTGTGATGCTGTCGCTTCTGCCTCGGTGGCCAGGACAGTTGCTGCTTGCCAGAGTAGCTGCCCTGGAACTCCCGATCTCTCAGATTTCCATTTATCCTGCAGTTTAACAGTTTTGCATCCCTCACCAGGCACCCAGCTCCTTCACTTCATTCTGCTTCAGCACTTCTTTCTTTGAATGAATTCTGGATTCTATTTGGGGTTTTTTTTGTGGTTGGCTTTTTTTTTTTTTCCTTTCGATCGACAAAGAGGGCTGTCATGTCTCCAGGCAGCTGCAACCTCTGAAATAATAGTTATTTACCTTCCTGGTTTTATATTGTTTTCACAGTTACTAACTGCAGTTTCAGACACGCTTACCAAACCTCTGTTTGAAAGAGGTGAAGGAGCAGCCAGCCCATCCACAGTCAGACCCGGGGGAGGAGTGGGGGGCTGAAGGCTGTTGTCTGCTGGGAAAATCTCAGGTGGGGTTGTAAGCAGCAGCCCCCCTTCATCCATCTGACACCACCCATCAGACAAATATACCCTGCCTCACAGGGACTGGGGACACCCAGACCAAGGAGTCACAACTGATACAGGCCATGGAAAAAATAAAATGGAAATAAAAAACAGTAGTCTTGTGCAGACTTGCGAAAGCTTGCCCAGCTGTAATGGGGCAAGTTAGGCGCAGCAGACACAGAAGATACTGTGACACAGAGGATGCCACTGGGGCAGCTCCCTAGGAGTCCCTGGGGACCCCCGCACGGTCAACATCCACACCCTGCGACACCCCAGCCCCGCTGCCCGAGGCAGGGCCAGCGCACCCATGTAAGATCACATGGAGCCAGTGTACCGCAGCACAGGCATTGCAGCTAAACCCACCAGCACGTGCTGCTGGCCCAGCGGCGGCGAGGAGAACCATCAGAGGCCCCACGGGACCTGGTGACAGGGGCTAGTGTCACACACAGACAGATGCACTGGCTGCTCTCTGTGCCACCACCACTACAGGAATATCATCCTGGGATCCCGCTGTCTCCACAAGGCAGGGAGGGGAGCTGATCACACCTAATTCAGCTTGTTGACACCCTCTGCCTTTTCCAGAGAAGAGGCTATCTGCAAGGTCGCATCTGCTTGCCACGTCCGTGCTGCACTGCTGCATCCACCACGGAAAAAGCTGAGCACAGAGACAGACTGAGCCCGTGCCCGGCACTGCAAGCCGCCACAGAGTAGTGTGGCATCGGCTTCCCTGCAGCCAGCTTGCTGCTTGGGTGAAGAAGGGACCCCAGCAGATAAAGACCCCAACTGCATTAGTCCCTTCAGATACCCGTGACCGCTCACCTAAGTGCTATGCTTTGTCAGTGGGCGCCAACATGTGGTGCCATGCCAAAAGCCTTTTTTAGGTCAACAATGTTAGTGACAGCACTCTTATTTTCAAGTGTTTTAGCTAAGCAGAGGCACCTTCCCTCTTGACTCTAGCCATTTTTAAAGCAGTTGATGAGTGGCAGAAGCCCTTGTTGTTTCCCCCCCACACACTATCATGTATAATAAATGCAGTTTTGATTAAATTTTTACATGTTGCTTAATGCATCAAACAGAAATATGATATTCCACTGGCAACACAAGACAAACCCCTCCTCAGCGAAACATTCATTTCCCAAACTGTTTCTGAAGCAAGTGTCACTTCCACATTAAGAAAAGACGATTGTGACAGTTTCCTGGGGGACGCTAAGACAACATCTGCTGTAAGGTTTTCAATCAACATGCCTTAATTTTCACAACTCCAGTGCAAACATATTTATGGTAAATAACTCATCTCAGATGGAGCAAAACCAGGTAACCTTTTCAATCTGTGCAAACACACATTTGTTTCTGGCAGAAATTTGGAATCTTATTCATTCTTAACACTGTATAACTAAGTAAAACCAACAATCTATTTAAACCAGCTTTATTCAAACTCCAGTCTCATTAAAGTACATCTCAGCCCTGGCCAGGAGGCTGCATTTCAGGGAACGTGGTTATTTTTCCAGAAGGCCACACACATTCAGCAATCAATGCCCCCTGCACCCAGGACTGCCTACCTTCTGGCTGAAGAGAGAGGGACTCTCTCTGCCCACACCACATTCTGCTGGGCTGTATCCTGGAGAAATCCAACATCCTGGACTTGGAGGCACTCCAGGGGCAAGAAAGGGTCCTGCGCCACTGCCCAGGCTCCAGGCATGCCAGCTCTACGGCAGCCTCGTTAACCTCCTATTCAACAAACATTGCGTTCCTTTTTTCCATGACCTCTCCAAGGAAGGAAGTACACCAGGGAAGGGGATAAACCCCAGCAGGTTCCTGATGCCTGCAGATGGCAAGTGGCAGAGAAGGGTTGCAGGATGCTTTTAGCTGTGCAGGGCAAAGCTCTGTGATAGCTGTCACCTGGCTCCAATCTCGCCAGAAACCAACCAAACAAAATACCAGCCTGGGAGACCAACTTTGCCACCATGCCAGTGCTTGCAGCTACTTCCAAATTCCCACCAAACAAGTTGCAGGAGCATGTGGGTGCTGTTGCTCTGATGAGCGCCTCAGTGCCTGAGCAATTACAAGGGAGTGAGGAAAGGATCAGGTGAAGAGCATCAGGAAGAAATGCAATCTTTTTATAGAGGCTGTCAGCTGTTTCTTGAGGTACCTAGACCACTTTCTCAGGGTTTTCTCCTCCTCTGTGTGGAAGTCTTCTGCTTTTGACTGGCAGAGGGGCTTTTTGTTGCTGGCAAACAGCCTGTGAGTACAGAAGCTAAATACAAAGAGTTTCAAGGAATGGCTCAGAGGTCCCGGCGGGCTGACCGAGTGGGCCAGGCTCCTGCAGTCCCCTGAGCTTGTGCAGGTTCCCAATAGACAGCTTGAATTAGCTCCTAGTCTCAGGCAATAAGTAAAGCCTGCATCAGGCAGGCACTTCCCAAGGGGAAGCCCAGCTAGCTGCAGGCTATTTTCCAGCTGCGGACAACTTGCCTGGATCCAGCCTTCTGCCTGGCCGCCCTTTTGTAGGACCCGAGCCACAGCTCTTACCCTACTCGTTAAAGTTGCTGAGTCCAGGTCATGCTGCTGGCTCCGCTTTTCGGGTGCTGGCACAGGGTGGAGGTGCAGGACGGGATCCTGCTCTCAGTGCTGTGGATCTGGGGGGCTGAGGGAGGAGAGGCGCACAGCGGGCAATACGGCTGCGACCATCAGCGGCGCGACATCGGGCAAGGCTCCTTTGGAGTAAAACATGGTAGTTTGGACCACAGCAGTAAACCTGGCAGGTGTGCTGGCTGGAAGAAGGCACCGTTTACTGCCCCATGCAGACACATGTGAGCTTTCCAGCCTGCGGCAACCACCTGGAAAGGATTTAACAGCTGAGAAAAAAATGTGTGAAGTGCCCCATCAAAAACCACATCTTTTTGATGAAGGACACCCACCTTTTCATGCTACAAAATGTATTGGAAAGAATTAGAAGAAGAAAAAAAAAAAGACTGATATGCAGTTTTAGTCTTACTGCAAAGCTTAGCTTCTGAGATTAGCCCAGTGTGGGACAGAGATGGCCCCGCAGGTGCTGGGAGCAGGGTGAGGTGGTGCTGGGCACAGTGCTGGTGGAGACGCTCGGGTGTCCTCTCCGGAGGTCGTGCCGCCCTGAGCGTGGCTGAGCTCTGCCTGCGGTGAGAGCGGCTGGGGCACAGCCACCTCCGGCCAGCCTTGGGGCCAGCACTGCTGCGAGAGCCGCGGCCGGGCAAGCTCGCTGCCCGAGGGCAGGTCTCTCACGCCTCATGCTGCACAGACTGGCTCCTGCCCAGCTCTGCCGGAGCATCGCTGACCCTGAGGGGTTCATTGCCATTTTTCCCACAGGAATTACTCCTTTCCCAACTCTCCCAACCTGCAAGATATCTCCAAGCTGTAACAATGTTTTATGGATTAAGTTAGGGAACTGAAAGAAACAATGCCACAGAGATTACAGCAAGCGCTTTCATTGGGAACAGGGGAGGGATTTCCATCAACGAATCACTTGACTATCTTTTATTTCATTTAGGTTTTTATTACAGAACTTTGTAGTAGCAGTTGTGATTAATCTGGATAACTCCCCCTGGCAATAAACACCAGGGCAGTAAATTACACATCATTAACTAGCCCTTGCCTACCAGTGCTGTGCAGGGGAAGGCTCTGCTGCCTGCGGGGAGGGTGGGAGCTGGGGCATCGGTGTGATCTGGTGGCTCACAGCCCATCCCGCAGAGCAGGACAGTGCTGAGATGCAGGGACGGTGGTTTTGGGGGCAGGGGGATGTTCAGCCATATAATATGTCCTGCTAACCACCCTTTGCCTGGTTGTCAGTGCAGGCAGGTGCCTGGGCTGGAAGCTGTTGAGCAGGATTTCTTGGAGCCCTGTAGAGCCCTGGGACCCCCTTGCCCTGGGTGAAGCCCAGCCTGTAACTGGGGGACAAATCAGAGCATGATGGGCCGGGTTAGCTTGGTCCATTGTGCAGTGAGAAAGGGGGGGGACAGCATCTGAAAGTGAGAAGTGGTGTTTCTGGGGCACAGGGTCTCCAGCTACCTGGACAAACAGCAAAGCCTCCTTGGAGAAGTCACCCAGCTCTAAATGCCCTGAGTTTTGCCCTTTTCACCCCCCGAAAGTTATCTCAACTTACCTCAAAGGAAGGTACCTCAGTGGTGCGGGTTTGGGAATGGGTGCTTTGCTTAGAGAATGAACAGCCTGTATCAAGCCATGCTGATCCTGATGAATTTATTACCGTCTTGCACACAGGAGCGTGTTATTTCATTGATGCTGAAACAGCCATAAGCAGCTCTCAGGTTTCATTAACTAACCTGGAACATACATCGAACCTGCATGGGAGGACAGGCCCTTTGGAGAGAGCAGCTTGGGAAAAGAGTGGGAAGGAAAGAAAAGCTCACAGTGACTCTGGCATGCATATCCAAAGGCTCCGTCCTACCCAACCTGACCTCCTCGTTGGCAGCTATTCCCTGGCACTCAGCCTTTGCCAAGTTTTACCCCATTATTCTTGCTGGTACCATTTCATCCAGTATCAAACTTCTCACCTTGTCTCACAGTAGCCCCTGGGGTCCTAGAGAGAAGTTCCCTGCCACCTTTTGCCTATCGCTGCCTGACCCATGCCTAGGAAACACTGATCCCAAAGTTCTTGGGCTTGGCTGGATAGGCTGGGTTTCTCCAGGAAGGACAAGAAGCTGCACCAGCCCCAGCCCAGGTGCCTTCAAAGTAAGAAGGATGTGTTCCTTGCTGCTCCATCTGCGCACCCCATGACGCAGCATCCAGCTGCCTTTGAAGCTCAGTGCATTTACACTCAGCCTTGGACTGAATCATTGACACATGGAAAGCTTTGCATGTGTCTGATTTAGCAGATGCTTCTTCTCCTGTCTGCCTATGCTGATTTTCTGCCAAAAGGCAGACTCTTCTTAATATGGAAGAAGTAACTGATCTGAAGGCAGCATGATGGAGATCAGCTCTTGGTCACAGCTTTTGCTCCTATTTGTAAAGTGCTTCGGACTCCAGTGGGGCAGGAGCACATCCCTGGGGCAGTCCCATGTGACACAGAGGGATGGGGTGCCCAGGCGTGAGGTTCATGCAGGACTGGGAGAGCCCCATGACACTCCCACCGCTGGGCAGTGCAGGCAGGATGCTTCTGTGAGAAAGAGCTGAGCTGTCAGCAGCGTGGTGAGCATGGATGGAGGTTTGAGCACAGGTCAAATCCATGAAAAGTTTCACAGAGGTGGGAGAGTCATCTGGAGCTTTTTCCAGGCCCCTGCAGCAGCTGTGAGAGAGCTGGGCTGGAAGACACCATGAGGGAGGTTGATCCCACCACTCCGAGCTGCCTATGTGTGCATTCTTTAGGTTGCTGTCAAGGACCAATTCAGCAGCGTGTTTCGGAGGACAGGCTGGGGCAGCATAGCTGAAGCTCTAGGACAGGACTTCTCCAGAGACAGCCCAGGGAGTCAGCTCAGCAGCGACGCTGCCTGCATAGCAAATGCTGTGAAGGTGAAACCCTGCCCCACATCCCAGCCCTGCCTGTGCTGCTCATACCCCAGGCTCCCCCCCCACCATCTTGCATGGGCAGCAGGGGAGGCAGCAGGGACGCGGGTGATGCGGGGCCACATCAGTGGTGCTGGGGACTCTGCACCTCCTCCCTGGAACAGGCAGGTCACTGAGTTGTACTTACTTCTGAAGGCCTGAAATAGCAATTTGTGGCTTGGTTCTGCATGAAGAGGTATCACTGGGTGTGCAGGGAGCTGGCTGCAGATGCAGCAGCAAAGCCATGAGATGCAGCAGCAGAGCTGTGTGGTGGGGAGCAACATGCAGGTTGGAGATTCCAACACCTTTGGCTGTCCTTGTTTGTCCTTACACCTCCCCAAAGCCCTGCTCTTTGCCAGGAGCTTTCTCCCAGCCACTCATCCCTGGAAAGCCCAGAGGTTTCCAGCACTGGAGGGGAAGCAATCTGGTCCAAGTCACATTTTGAAACAGTTTTTTATTTCCCCAGAGATCCTGCAGCAGTAGTTCTGAAGGGAGAACAGTTAATGCTCAATTTAGCTCCACATGACCTAATTTGCCACCGTTTATTCAACAAGGGAGAAGGAAGCGAAGAGAAATCCTTGCACATGAACCTCGAGAGCTGCTACATTCCTGGGGTCACTAGGGGAAGGGATATTTCTGCGGTGGTGTTTGTGCAGGAAGGTAGGTTGCTCAGTGATGATGAGCTGGAGACACAAACCAGCAGTCCCTCAGGCAGCTGCTGTGGATTCCTGGTCCAAGCCACTCCAAAGCTTGGCTCCGGTGCTTTGAGTCTTCCAGCAAAACCATGCCTGATGTGCATCTGCCCTTGTGTCTTCTGTGGTTGCTTTCTGTGGGGAGTTTGGAGGGCTCACCTGCTCTATCCACTTAGAGCATGTTCCTGCACTGACCTGATCCAACAGGAATTGCCTACCTTTTCTAACCCAAAAGCACAGTACCTTTGAATCTAATATTTCTGTGCTATTCTGTGGCCTGAGCTTCTGCCTGCCCCAGTCCCTCCTCTCCCAACACGCCTGCTCCCACCTCCAGCATGCCACTCTGAGGTGCACACAGCTCCTTCCCATTTCACTCAGACCTCCATCCCTGCACGCCCTGCCTCCTGCCTCCCTGCCTGTGTGACCTGCATATGTTCATCCTTTTGAAGGGACAAAAGATTTGAAGGGTAAAAGCAACTGTACTATTAGAGATACATGTAGTCTTTCAGAAAATTTGACTCAATGCTACTCCGATATTTTGGTACAGATCTTTGTACCATGCAAAATTAGTTAGACAGTCATTAGATATATTTAAAACAAGCTTGCTGGGAGCTCTCCTGCTTAAAAGATCCCCCAGAAGACATTCTTGGGTGATCACGCTTTCAGAACAGCAGCAATGATGTAAAAGTCATCACTGGCAGTTTGCAAACAGCAAAGCTCAGTGGGACAGGGTTCAGGATGCACAGCTGCTCTTCTGGGGTGATCCAAGTGATTTGTCACAATCCAGTGAAATGGGTTTAATCAGCCAAATGTTTCTGGGATGGTACAGTCGGGTTTGGAAAGCAGGTGGCGGAGGGGAGGTGCTGGGAGCTCCAGGAGTTACCCACCAAGGCCTGGGCAAGAGGCATTACATTCGGTGCATGCGGGTGCTGATGTATGGAGAACAGTCCTGGCAGCTCAGAGGTTTGCAGACCTGCTTTTGGAGGTCTGACCATCTTCTGCCTCAGGAAACTAAATTTAGACATGCTTTACCTTGAGAAAAGGTGCCATTTTAGGCATTGGGCTGTCTGACCCTAGATCAGAGGCAGAGAAGATGGAGCGGCCAATTGCATGGAGCTCATAATGACAAGATACCTCCATGAGCACGTGCCTTAACAAGGTTCTGGGAGAGATTCGAAAGTCCTCATCTGTTGACCAGGGTGCCAGTTGTTCTCCCAGGCTCTGGAATCTGTCATCCTGTAAGTCTTGCTGGTTTTTGTTGCTCTCCTCACTTCACAAGCCATATGGTATCTGAGCTTGCCTGTGCCATCCCAAGCATCCTTTAACAGTACTTTAATCAGTGCTTTAAAGCAACCTGTGTAATTTGTGAAGAGATCAAAACAAGGTTTTCTTTGATGCGCTGCAAACCAGTGAGGAGGGTGTGAGGAGAGAGGGCTTGGGTAACCTGAACATGAGTTCAGTTTGCACAGTTTTCTTCTTTCAGCAGCCTGTGTGAGGACCTGTGGAATGGGGTCACAAAAGGAGCCGCAGCTGGAAAAGCATGGGAACTGCAGGATGATCTCAGGGTGGGTGAATCCAGGGTCTCCATTCTGGGTGAGTTTGTGCTCTGCTGTTCCCACAGCCTCCTCAGCCCAGGATGCTGGCCTCTTACATATTTCAGAAGTCAAACATTTATTGGAGAGGGATTTTCTGTCTCAGGACCATGCTTGCTAAATCTCAGGTGATCAGATGACGTTGCTGCCTGCTGTGTTTTGTTTTTTGGTTTGGGGCATCTTCATGCACCATCTGTCCTCCTGTTGAGGCCATAGGGAGAGAAATCCACATACGATGAGTTGTGCCTTAGTGCCATCTTCTTGCTACTGGAGTGAAGGCTCTCCACTATGTGATGTGGTCTTGACACAAGCCACACGATTTGCAGTGCCTCTTGGTTCAGCCGTCAGTCTTGCCATTAGCTACCAATATGGCTCGCTCCCCTAATCCCTTTTCTAGTGCTGCTTCTGGTGCTTTCACACACCTGCATTTCCATTTCCACTTCCTAATGCTCTTAATGGCTCTGCTGCAAATCTCTTCCATACCTCCTTTCCCCTTCCAAGCTTAACTTTCCTCCTAACAACATGTATATTTACTTTCAAAGTTAGAGAAGTGCATTTCTGCAGCAGGAGTTCACACTATCCCATTTCCCTTCCAAAGGGCCTATTTCCAACATGCTATTACTCTAACACGTAATATACAATCTTTTTATTTAAGAAAACAAGGATAAATGTTTGCTGGTAAACATTTCAGGGAAGCGTGCCAATGAGCATATCCTCCTATTCCTTACAGAAATGTAAAGCATCAGCATGCTGCCAACCACAAGGATTGTAATGTTTTTCCTTTCATACATAAAAATGTCTTACTAATTAATCATCCTCTCGCAGTAGCCAAAACCAAGACAACTCTGCCATATGCTAATGCACGCCGGGACTTCGTGAGTTGTGAAATATTTAATACTAATCAGACATAGAGAATATTGTTCCCTCTCTGCATAAGCAACTGTACACCATTGCCTCAAAATGAAAGGTCACAAGCGATCCTCCACGGCTTGTCTCCTGCTTCCCCGTCCATCTGTTCAGATCGCACATTGTTCATGGCAGGGGTACTCACCAGCCTCACAGCCCTGCTCTTGCCTGGGATGCCTTGGCACTACTTATCATAAATCAGGAATAACTGCAGTCACCAATAGCAGATAAACTCAGGTGAACTGACACGAGCGACAGAAATATGTGCTGTGAATGCAGTGCCTGACGGTTGCTGCTGCTTCCAAAGTTTCACAGCACAGAGGGGTGGCAAGGGGACAAGTTACATCTTCTAGGGGAATTAGAGACAGGTGAGGCTTTCCAACAGGTTTTAACATCATCACACACACAAGCTTGCCTCCAGAATAAATCGCAGATTCCTGCTGACCTCACCAAATTGCTTATGTCAGAGCCCCTCCCAAAGTGATTCCCTAGAGTAAGTTAAAAAAATGCCTTAAAATATATTCAGAACATTAAGAAGTGGTGAAGACAGACTCAAAAACTTCAGTTCTGTGAGAAACCATTTCTGTTTTCAGAGTCCCAATCTGCTGAGAAGCAGTTTCTCTGAAGCCTGTTCTGATCTTTTGTTTCCTTCAAGACAGAGAAAATTGGGCTCTTACTCCTGCAGATGACACAGTTTCTGCTTCCTAAGAGGAGTGACAAGAGGCTCTAGAGATGCCTCCATGAGAGCAAGAGGCTCAGAATAACGCCGCGCATCCTCCTGCTCGGTGGTCTCAGGCAGCACTGGGCAGATCAGAGAGGGACAACCCCATCGCATGGGCAATAGATCCCGGCACACCACGTCAGCGTCAGGGCTTCTGGCCTCACCTGGGGCTGGGTTAAGCTCAGCTCAGTGACTTGCATCCCCAGCAGGCTTGGAGTGGACTAGCTCCAACCCTGGGCTTCCAGAGATCCTAAACAGGCAAAACTGGGATGCAGCCCTGCACACTCCCAAGTCTCAACAGCCAACCTCAAACAAAACCAGCCTTGTTACAAGGCTGCCATCACCTCTGTTCTGCAAGAAACCTCACCTCCACACCTTGGCTGCAGGAAGCCGTGAATATCAGTCTTAAAACCAGTTCCTTTGGACAAAAGAAACCAAGAGATCAAGGAAAAACAAATATATCCAGATATGTCAGAAGACACTGCAGACAGCATGCAAGGGGAGCAGAAGGGTAAGAGGTGGGTGGAGAGAGATCCCTGAGATTCACAGCACTTGGAGGTACTGCCTTTGCAGACTCCATCATGGTGTATTGTTCACCCACCTCCATGGGTATCCCAGGCAGACAGGGCAAAAATGTGGTCCCACTGGGATGGCAAAGAAAGAAAAACATGGGATGTGCTGCCAGAGGCGCAGGACCAGCTGGATGATGCTGAGCAATGCTCTTCTCATACCTGGGAGCACGGGGCTTCCTGCGCAGCAGGAACCAACCCCAACATAGGACTAGCAACCTGTGAACAGAGAGTATCAACATCAACAGTGATGTCTCAGATCTCTACAAACAAGGTGAGATGGCTGGAGGAGAAGCCAGAAGGAAGAGGTTTAACTGGCCTGATGCACTGCCTGTCAGCCACAGTGCTGTCAGAGCGCTCCGCTGGCATCTGGAGGCACGAAATCCAGGAGCGATACATCTCCTGCACAAAACCTCTTGAGAGCTCAGCCCCAAATGGCCAGTGACACACAGTAAGCTGGAGATGACCTTTCTGCTCAGAGCTGGGGGAAGTTCTCCCAGACAAACCAGCTGAATTTAAATGTCCCCCTTGGATATGGAGACTGTGAAACATCTTAAACACCAGTGTGGGCTGGTGGACGCCTGAGAGATAAGGGGCTGCCAGGGGATGGAGTGCATCAGCAGAAATCCAGCTTGGCATTTCCTTGCTCTGAGGCTGCAGTTTCTGAATCTAAGAGGTCAAGACATCTTGCAGCCACAGGATTTAAAAGAATGTGTATAGCAGTGCACTCAGGAAACAGCTGGGGGGTGAGGTCCTTGTCACCTTCATCAGGGCCGCTCTCATCATGCCAACATCTCTAAGGGCATCCAAAGGTCCAAGTCCAAGCTCCAAGAGAGGGTTGGAGTTGGAGGGTTGGAGGATGCTAGAATCCTAGCATCAAGAGAGGGTTGCCCTGTGACATGCGAAGCAGGCTCGCAAGTGTAGGAAGCTGGGGGTCGGCACACAGATCCAATAGTGTCACTGTCACCCACAACAGCCTGTGCCACCCCAAAATCTCAGACAGCCCCACTGTGTTTTTCTCACCACTGGGAAGAGCAGTGAGCCTCCGCGGCAGATGCTCAAAGCGCTGCTCTGCAACGAGGACCTGGCACAGCCCTGTGCAGCACTTGGTCAAAGGACACTCATGTCCAGGAACTTTCTGAGCCTCTTACTGACCAAATGCCCAGAGGAAGGTGAGACCAGCTGCTGCGCTCCTCGCCCACAGTGCACTCGACTCTGCGTCACTGTGCCTCTCCCATTGCAACTCCCACTTGTTGCTCACCCAGCAATGTGCCTAGAGATCACATCCCACTCTAGCAACCTGATGTAAATCATGTGGGAGCCCATAATGGCAGATATGACATTTAATAAACAGTGTGGATCATACTGGAGGTGTAGATCCAGGTGGGTGTTATTTGTGAATAAATGCCTTAAAGTGTTTTCTTTTTAATTACATTCATAAAAACCAGAGGTATATCAGTCACTGGCCTTCCATTACAGCTATAAAGAGCATCACAAACAAATCATTAATACACATTAAAATGACAGGTAATTAATTTTAATATTAGCATAAATACTAATGTATGACTTTATTACCAGCCCGACCTTCAGGAGGGGACATCAATAGTATTAATTCAATAACATCTTCCAAATTAGCTATTACCAATAGGGACAAGGTGTTTTTTAAGAGCTCAAGGCTAAACTGAGAGACCATTAGGGCTGTCAAAACAGCTCTTAGAGAGAGGTGCAAGGATTTGTGTGGCCTTGGTTTGCAGAGCCCTTGCTGCTCTGCGGTGACAGGGACTAGGCTCCCCTGCCACGGGGGTTGGGTTTGGCATGGGCTGGACAGCCCCTGGCTGTGCCTGCACCCTTCACGCGCTCGCAGCACAGCAGAGAGAAGCCAGGTGGGACTCTGGTCCCCTGGGAGGTGTCAGGACTCAGTCCTGCCTTCAGCAACCTCCATCTGGCTCCACCGGTGCCAGGCTGGGCTTTCAGTGACGAGCCCTCACCCTCACCCTGCCTCACTTGAGAGGGGGCAGGGACGCATCCCATCCCGTACCCCGCAGAGCTCAGCCCCTTTGCTGAGCGCTGCACTGCTGTTCACATGCCAGGGCTGTGCACACTGCCCAGGAGCTGGGCACACAATTTACCACCTGGGCTAAAACCAGGCGCAGCCAGAGCTGCTCCTTCACCAGCCACTGGAGACGTTGCTCCATTAAATCACCTCCCACTCTTCGCGCCACAGGAATTCAGCCTCCCCTGGGTAAACTGCTAAAAGCCACGGCTAGTGGAAGAGAACAGAGATTTCATTTTCATAAGCTTGAATCTCCTTTTGCTGATGAGGATGTGACCCACAGGCAGTGTTTGCTTTGCAGAGGAGCCCATGGGCAAAGGTGACTCAGTGCCCAGCTGGAGACGCGAGCCCCAGAGCCTGTCCTGCTGTGCGCTGGTGCCAGCCCTGCACGAAGCAGGAGCCGCCTGCTCAGTGCCCCGCACAGCCAGGGACGGGGGGGCTGCCTCTCTGTGCATGTCTGAGAGCTGCTCACCCCCGCGGGGAATAATCCCTTCCCCAAACGCAAAATTGCCCCTACTTGGTTGGTTGAGTGGGCACCAGAAAAAAAAAAAAAACACCACACCAAAAAACGACAAAACTTCACAACACAGAGTCCTTTCAGAGAATGGGAATAGCAAGAAAAAATCCATTGTGCATGTCAATTAACTCTGCAGACAAGGTGTTTGGGCACGCACCGAGGGAAAGAGGAGACTCTCTACACCAGCATGAAGAAATGGATAATTACTTCCCCTGCACTGGGGAGACACACAGACTAATGAGGAGAAGGACAAAGGGCCTTTTATTTGCTTCTTGGCTTTGTGTTAATGATGGTGGGCTTTCTATGCCTCTTTGCTTCTTGCTGAGCCACACCGGGCTCTTTGCCGGGCAGGGTCTGTCTACACGTGCCCTGGCCAGAGCTGGAGATGGGACACACTGCAGCCCACAGGCACCCGGCCTTGGGCAGGCAAGGTGCCCTCAAGCACCAGGACTGTGTCTGGGGCACAAGCCTTCCCTCGTGTGGAGCAGCACGCACCCACACCCCATCCCTCTGGGCAGTGCTGAGCATGTCCAGGCAATTGTTTACACCACCCCACCCCACCCAGCAAACAGCACCTCATCACAGCCCAGAACAAGCCAGCAAAAGAGCTCTTCTGCCAGCACCGCAGACTACCCTGCAGACATCGCCAGAACCTCTGGGCTGGCTGGTATGAAGTCCTGCAGTCACGCTGGCCAAGCTTCACACCGCAGCTCTAGTCCTCTAGCGTGGATGGGGCAGAGCCTCTGGGCTGAGATGTTCACCAGCCTTCCAACACACTAGACCACTTACTGTCTAAGCAAGGACATCTGGGGCAGGACACCAACCGCCCTCCTGCCCTGCCCTGCAGGCTGGATGCCTGTCTGGAGACGAGCCTGGCAGTCCCTGCCACTCTCCAAGATGCTGGCCACCACCTCTGAAGTTCGCCAGTGCCCCAGCCCCACGGCTGGCACACCGCACAGCTGCCCGCGGCAGGCACCATCCTGGTGGCTCTCCCTGCCCCTCTCTCCTTTGGTCTGCCAGGGCACGGCTCATTAGCAAGCCCACACATCAGCCCCGCTACGCCTTGCCTGCCTGGCTGTGGGGTCCAGCACCCCTGCTGCACGTAGAAGAGCAAACCCCACCGCTCTTTGTGCATCCCCAGCCAGTCAGGGCTTCTGCCTAACCCATGAAGTGGCAGGGAGAATCAATTAAAGAATTATGAGTCTACTCATGTGCGTGTGAGCCACGGGATGTGGACTCTATGTCTTCTGCCACAGCTCCAGATGTATGTGTGTACATGCCTAGTGTTTGTGTTCATGTCCTTAATGAATGTTGTGTTCACTCAGTCCTAAGCTAATACAAGTAAATGACAGAAGATGAACATCAATTTGTGAGTTAGAATAAGAGGCAAAGAGAATAAAATAAAAGCAGTTTGCAGGCTGGAAAACAGAAAATCATACTTGTGAAGCCCTGAGCTTGCATAAATCATCTTGTGACTGAATGAACTGTCATGAAGGCTGACAGAAGCTCAATCCAGAGGTAGTTATCTCACGCTCAGGTATCAATTACAATTGCTAATTTTGAAACCGAAACCAGCTAATGCTAACTGGGGACCAAGAATTAAACCATCAGGAGTTAAATCATCAAATACATTTTCTGGTTGTTTTCACCAGGAATTTTGAGTTTGAAATGGCCAAAAACACTGGGCCATAAAAGACATATAACTGCTATGAGGCAAAACAAGAAATCACAAACATCAGCTTTCATCTCAGGCAGATCTGCTTGTAAAAGGAAATAGAAGGCATCTCCACCCTGCCTTTGCCACCAGGGACTGAATTACACTGATGGGCTAGTGGGAACACTGACTCCATGGAGAAAGAGCTGCTGCCTTACACTGTCCCTGGGTAAGAGGGGTGAAGCTATAGGGAGAAGAAAACAGGAGATGCCATTAGGGTCTTCAGCCCATGAGATCCTGCACGTCATGAATTGCCATGGCCCTGGCTTGGGCTCGTGAGCTCACATTTCCCAAGGTAGCCTCAGTGCAGGTCTTCCAGAGGCCAGGGGCTGGTGGCACAGGGAGAGCCGCTCACAAGGTAACCCATCTCTGGCGATATCTCTGCCCAAGGGTGCAGTGCCTCCTCCTCCCCCTCCTTACTGACGGTCCCACTGGGCTAGAGCAGACCTTCTGCTGGAGTCCAGGCTGGTCTCATCTGCACTGCTGGGACGAAGAATGACGAATGGGGTCAGGCAAGGCCATCCAGTTGCTATTTTTAAGTGTTTCCTGGCTTCTGACTTTAGCAAGCCGAGCTGTGTCGTGTCTCACTGCAGAGCCACCAGCTCCCTGTGCTGCCCACCTCCCGGCTGGGTTTCTAAGTGGGATGAGATGCCAAAAGGAGTGCAAGACGTGCTGATTTATTGATTTCCCAACAAAAGGAATTGCAGCTCCATCTGTTCCCTGCCATTGCTTTCTTTCCTCACTAATCTCTGCTGCTCCATTCCCACAGGAGCCACCACTGACAGCCCTGGGCTCAGTGTGAGCATCTTCTGCCTGTTCTCACCCTGCTGTGGAGGGGGGGCTTTCCAGGGTCTGCCCCCCCTCCTGAGCAGCTGCACGGAAGTGTCTGAGCAACATAACTCATTTCTTCCCTGAAGGATCTGCCACTGCAGAAACCAAGGGCTGATGCTGGCCATGCCCAGTTTCTCCAGCCCCATGCACGCACTAGACCCCATGAGAGGGTCCCAGAGCTCTCCTGGGAGTGTCGGTCTGTAGCTGAAGGTGGAAGTGTTGTGCTTGCTGCCTGTCTGCTGACTGCCTGTCAGTCGGAAAAGTGCACCAGCACAGCACAAAGGTTGGGAAGTTGCCCATGGGCCATAAGTGCACTCATCTGGTCCAGATGGCCAGCTGGAAGGCAGGGCTGGAAGCCAGCGTAGCAGTTCAGCAGGGACAGGCAGAAATAATCTACAAGGTCCTCCCCCATTTCCCTCCCACTATCCTATGCTGACTTTTGTCACCTCCCTGGGGGGTCTAAAGCTGCTCTGATTATTCTTTATGGCACTGTAGGTCCTACCTGTTCCCACCAAGGGGGGCCCACCTATGCACAAGTGGGATGGCTCCCTGTCCCGGATCTGCAGCTCAAGGAGCCCAGACAGACAGGGTAGGGGTGAGAGACAGGGGTGATTTGCCCAGACTCCGGGGAATAGCTCAGTCCCAGGTCTCTGATTGCCCCTTCATAGCTCCTCAGCTTCTTACGGATACCTAACACCATGCTGATCCTTCCGTAGGACATTCACCACGCCAGGACATGGTCCTTCCTCCCTTCACGCTGCCCTCTGCTCCAAGAGGAGTCTCAGCTACTGGCTTCTAAAGTTCTGCGAGACGTCGGGATGCCTGCACTGGGATGGCATCGGCTGCGGTCGCAGTGGGCCACCCTGCCCTTCCTGCTGTCCTCCACAGCTGTGTATCACCAGGCTTTGCTGCTCCTCATGGGGCAGCTGCCCTGCAGTTGAAATGTGGGGCTGGCGCAGGCTCCCTGCGCTGTCAGCATCCCCAGGGCTCACAGACCCCCCTCTGCCATGGCCCTCCCCAGCCGTGATGGGCACACGAGCACCTTCCCAGCCTGTTCCCATCCAGCAGCCACACTCCTGCAGCACAGCAGCAGGGCAGCCAGCCAGCACAAGGAAGATATATGGGGTGTCTGCCTGTCCCTTTGGGTGTCTTAATGGCCATTTCAGGGTAAGTAGTCTGTTTTCATAGGCTTAACCATATACTTGCTGAAACCACAGCCCAGAAATGATGACCTGGCTTGGAAACGTACATCTGATTTCTGTCTCCTGCATGGCCAGCGGCCAGTGCCCCTGGGAAGGGGTAAGGTTGTAGGAGCCACATGTGGACGGACTAATCTGCCCCACATTGTGCTGGGATCTGGAGCACTGCACGCTGCAGGTCCAGGCTCATTTTGCCAACGGCAAAGCGTGCTCTCTCCTACACACACACCAGTTGTACTGTCTTTCTGTGATCACTGATGGTGTCAGGTAGAAACCAGCACCTCAGACCACTGTGTTGCCAGCTGGTGATGAGGTCTGGAGCCAGCCCGAAGTCCAGATGAGAGGATCCTGTGATGGGGAAACTGGGAATAATGAAACTGTGATGGAGATACTGGGAATTTTCTGAGACGATGTGTACTGCCAAGCTTAGATTTCCACAAGGGAAAGCTGATAGCTGCATTTCCTCCTCTTCATCCCACCAAGAATGAAGATGGTGAAGACTGCAGACAACTTATTTAGCATTTTATGGAGCCCCAAGCACCTGGCAAACACTACTGGAGATGCCTTCACCTTCCCTATGTGACCTGAAACAAACAAGACCCACCATCAGGAAGTATGCAAGTCATTCCAGCTGTACATGAAGAGCTGAAGACAAGTGCCAAGCTGCCTTTGCCTGCTGAACATGTCACAGGGCCATGCTGGGTTGAGCACATCCCTCTCGGAGCCTCATCCTGCCATCAGTGGCCAATCATGATAAATTCCCCATGTGAGATCATTAACCTGGATGAACCCATTTGATTGCAGTGTGGCAGAAGCAGCAATGCCAAAGTGCCCTGCAATCCTGGTAATTAAATATCTGTGCTCACCGTGAAATACTGCGCTGACCCTGCAGCCATTTGGAGAAGTTTCTTGATGGTTTTCTACCACTACAGCACATCTTGGCCCTTCCTCTCCACAGCATCCAACAGGATCCAAGTAGAGCCATGAGAAAAAAACCCAGAAAAACCTTGCCAGGGCAATTCTGGGAATGGAAGCGTGGGAACTTTCCCATTCTCATACCCTGCCAGGTGGGAAGGCAGGGAAGCACAACGGGCTGCAAGCACTTTGCTGCTGGGCTTGCTCTCACCCCGCTGAGGACATTGTCTCTGCTCTGTAAAGCACTGTGGGGGCTGCACAGCTCTCCCATCCCTTGGTCCCCACTCTCCAGAGATGAATGCTGTTCACCCAGGACACAGCCACCTTCCAGAAGTCCCTGTGAATCTGTGCAAGTGTAGCCACTTCCCCAGGCAGTTCCACGTGTGGTATGTCAGGGTCTTTATTGGAAAAGGGTGCTATGGGCACCTGTCCCCACAGCTGCAAGGAGCATCGTGGGGCTGATGCTCAGCGCTCTTTCACCGCTCACAGCGACTGTCCCAGGATGACTGCAGTCTCAGCCACTGCCTTCGAGTCGCTTGCACAGAACAGGGTATCCAGTTCCAGTGGGCAGCTCCTTCTCCTTGATTTCTCCAACTCTAGTGAACATTTTCTAGGTAACTTTACCCACGTTACGTTTAAAGCCTCTCTTTACAACCGTGAGCATGAGACACTATGAAAGGATTGACTCCACTGCAAAAAACGTGCCACCAGGACCTGGAGCCCGCAGTGCCCTCTGCCCTCATCACTGCTACACTGCTGCACAAACACAGCCTGAAAAAGCAACTTCTTCCACAATGAGCTACTGATCGCAGGCAAAAGATGAGCACAAGTAGAGAGAGGGGAGTGGGAAGGTGCCAGGATGCGGTACGGCGTACACAGCCAGGAGGGTGGGCAAGCACCAGCAGGCTTCTGGGATCAGGGGTTTTGTATCTGTAATGGGAAGAAGGGCCCTGAGCAGCAACAGGTTTAAGGTGGATTTCCCTGAATGTTTTCTATATGATGAGATCCTCCAAAAAGAACTTTTAAACTCAAAAGTGAAGCTTTACCTGAAGAGAAACTGGAACAAGTTGCTTTTGAAAGTATGGGAACCTCAGAAGCAACCGAGTGTGTCAGAACAAAAATGAAAGGTGATCAAAAACAAACCTGCTCCTGCCCTGCATCCTCCCAGCAGGTCCTTTCCTCTAGGTTTGCTTTCCACTCCAGCTCTGTGACTTTCATGAGTTACAGCAGGTCTTCAAAGCCCCTCCAAGGCCTGTCCCCATGTGCTCTCACCTGCTTTTCGTGGCTGTACCCAGCTGCACTGTGCTGCCAGACCATCAGCCTTCTCCTCCCAGACAGCTGGGGATGTCATCTACAAGGCTATGAGCATCTTCCATGACAGCAGACCTCACAGAACATCAGAGAAGAGTCCAGAGAAAGCAAAAGTCCTCTTGCCAAGCTGACATGACCACAGGGTTCCCAGGAAAGGGATGGTGTGATTGGTGAGAAACTCTTGCAAATACATTTGCCCTGGTGGTGCTCTCCAAAGCCAGTCTGTTTGGCCGTTGATCTCCCGGCTCTGCAGGCAGGGTGTTTGCAGTGGACTACAGAGACCGTGCTCAGCTGGGCTGGCCATGTTTGTTCTTTGAACATGGCAAAAGCCTCATGAGGAACGAGATACTCAGTGCACCTGCATTATGGAGGGCTAATTCCCTTTCCCCTTCCAACTGCAGTGTTATTGGTGTGTCCTAACAGCATCACCAACAAAAGATCAAATGTTTCAGGACAAAATCCAATACAGTCAAAGTAAGGAGCAGCAAAATGCACCCATTTTCATGACAATGAGACAAAAAATTTGGCTCTGCACACCACAGGATCAGCAGCCCCCTGTCCCCAATGGAAAGCCCAGCACTTCTCACCCCTGACAGACATGCAGCCCCCAGGAAGAGTGATCGGGTTGGGCAATTCCCTGCAAAGAGACAAGGGGTCCCTGCCAAGAGAGGTTCCCCCTGAAGCTACAGCTGCAGCAGAAGTTGTGGATTAGGCCAAGCACAAGTGCTTGCTCCAGAGGGTCCCTGAGTCCTCCCGTGGCTTGGAAATGGGCTCTCCTCCTCCCCACGCTCCCTGACATTTTGTGGCTGAGCTCCTTGTGTGCACAGCCAGGCATCACCCACTTCTCACCCCACTGCTGCAGGGCTCAGCAGTCCCAGCATCCTTCCTCTCCCGAGCCAAGGATTCTTTATGTGGATATTGCTGCTCATGCACAGCTAATGTAACAGGCACAACACAAACAGGCATCTCCACCTGCCAAGACTGGCATCTGCTGCTGGCGCTTGTCTATTCAATAAGTCTCCTCCTTCCTTCCTCAGGAGACCCTAATTAGATGCTGCCACTGATTAAGCAGTGGTAAGAACCTGTGTGGTGGAGGAAAAGGCTGGATGGCTGTGGCAGGACTCTCGCTGACACCATAATTGGGTCTGCAGAGCCACCGATGGAGTGGCAATTGAAAGCTCCGTTCCCTGCAGAAAGCAGCTCTTCACAGCTGCCCACACACAGGTCCTAAGGTTACTGGGCTGCCCAGGCAGCACAGGCATGCTGTAATTATCTCAGTGCACTGAATAATATAGGGGGGCCAGCCAGAGATGGAGAGAGACATTATATCTGCAAAGCGCGTGTGGGCTTGTGAGGGAGGAGATGCTCCAGCATTTGCCCAGGGCTGCCAGCGTGCAAGCATCTGTGAGACAGGGCAGGAGCAGCCACTGAAACCCCATGAGGGAGGTGCTGTGCCTTCAGACCTCCCTCCCCAGCCATCCCAGGCTGTACAGTGAGTGTAGAGGTCTCAGTCTTTCTGATGCAGCATGTCCTTCTAATGCAGCATGTCCTTGGCACCCTCCCCTGCTAGAGTTGAAAGTTGCACATGGCCTGGCCATGAGACACAAATGGCCCTGTGCTTTTGTTGCTCATTTCAAATAAAAGCATGAAAAAAGGCTTCTTTTTTTTCTGAGGTCTCCACCTGTGCTAGGGAGTTATATCAGGGCTGGTATACCCCCAGGAGTGTACTAGAGAAAGGCTTTCCCCACCACGGCTCCAAACTCTTGACCCCACCTGTGATCACTGAAAATTAGATGCTCCCAAATCCCACCCAGGAGTCATTCAAATTGGTTCATGGGGACAGGTTTGGGTCGTGCCCTTTCAGCTCCAAGACAGCCTCAAGGAATACAAGTGTGCTGCTGGGCAGCATGCGGTTTGGTCGTACTCGCGAGGGCTCTGTGCACGGATGACCTGCCTCCCCAGACCAGCAAGGCATGAACACACCACAGTGCTGGTTTAGCCAAATTCACTTGTGGGATTCAAGCACCTCCAGTGACTAATTTTCCAGTGACTATTGACCAAAAGGCAACTGCCAGCAGCTGGGGAGAAGTGGTCTCCGACACAGGAGGCAGACATTGCTCTCCTGTCTTCCCTTCCTTTAATTATGGTTCATCGTTTATCTGGGAGCATTGCACAGTCCAACGAAGGGCATTTTATCCTCGAATAGTCACACTCTCCTATATATGCATGCTTCAGAAACTGACATAAAGAGCTGTAAGACATGTGCTACTGACCTGGCTGAAGGGCACAGAGGAGCCCCGGGGTCGGAGTTGCTGGGTGGTGCGGACAGAGCCCCATGGTTACTCTACAGCTGCAACACTGGGGGACGGACAGATAATGACAGTTCTGTTCCACAGAGGATTTTCAGTCTTCCCCTTTTGATATGGAAGAGAGAAAAGTGCTCTGAAGGAGGCTGTACTGGCGGCTTTTTGGAGCAGTGTGCCCTGGAAGCTAAGGGGATGTCCTGGGACTCCTCATGTCCCTTCAGCTTGGGGCAGGAGAAGCAGGGAAGTGCTCCTGCAGGACAGTTTGCTCTGGTGTGGAGATGGAGCCATTCCCAGGAACATTTCCCTCCCTGTGTGCTGTTTGGGAGGCCGAGCCTTGCCTTGTGAGGATGTTTCTGGAAGGCAGCAACATCTGTGCAGGACTGCTCACTGGCTCCAGGTGACCTCTGCTCACAGGGTACCTGTTGACTCTGCTCATGGCACAACCAGGACGAGCTACTGAGCAGGAACAGCCTTTCCCCACACCTAACAGGGGTGCATATTAACAAATGATTAGGGATGTGTTTCCTGGTGCCTTCGGGGTCACGCCGGATGCTGCTGAGCAGAGGGCCAGGGCAGGCTGCAGGACCCAGGGCAGGGGGTGCCCCGGGGGGCACTGGGGCCATCACCCAGCTCTCCTTCCCTTTTCCAGAGACGTTTTTCCCAAGCACACACTCCAGCAGCCACAGGGAGAGGAGTAAAGCAAGCAGAGCCTTGCACCTGACCCAGCAAAGCACCAACCCCATTTCCTTCCCGTGCTAGGATGGCTCTTGCAGTGTCCCATGCTGAATGCCTCCTGCCCTGACACCAATAAAAAGCTTCACCTACTGCCCGTTCAGCTGTTGATACAGAGCTTTCCACTCAGCCTTACTGACTGGTGCTGTGCAGTTTCTCACACAGGACTCCTATGCCCTAAGACATGAATTACTGGAACTCGTCAGTCCTCAGGAGGTTCTCAGGTTACCTCCCTTGGGTAAAATGTGAATCACTGGGATGGGGGGGTCCCGCTAACCTTGCACTAGCCCCAACCTGCTGTATTGCCCCTCTTCAAAATTAGCGTTAAACTGAGCTCAGCCTCTTCCCAGCCACTGGTACACCAGGCTGTTGGACAAGATCATCTCTGGGGAAAGCCAGCCGGAGCCTGTGCTTCCCAGCTCTGGGACCACCACCCCCCCTGCCCCAGAGCCAGGACCATGGGGTGCTGGCTGTCCCCCCTCGCCACTGCAGGGGACCCCAAGCCAGGTCTGCAGTGGGGCGAGCATCCCAGCCGGCCTCCCAAGAGGAGAGGGAGCCTGAGCCAGAGGGAGGAGGGGAGAGCATGAAGGGTGTCCAGGATTTTGGCGGGAGGGAGGCGAGTGCTGCAGCTGGAGGAGAAGAGGCAGGAGCAAGCAGGCCAAGGGGGAAGAGAGTCCAAAGCAAGTCAGCGCACTTGGCCATCAGCAGCACTGGGATCATTGCAGAGGATGAGCAATATTTTCCTTTTCCTCTTTTGGGCCAAATCCCTTCCCCAGCTCCCCAGCAGTGATGCTCAGCATTTCTAGAGTGATTGCACAGTGACACCCAGAGGACAGGCCCCGAAAGCTGTCACCATCACACCCAGCCACCGCGCCAGGACAGAGGTGTTGGGGATGCCCGTCCAGAGGAGCTCTGCAGAGCGGCCAAGGAACCAGAAGTTCAGAGGCAACCGCTCCCCTTCTGGAGTCTGCTTTGATGCTGGACACATCTCACATGAGGAGAATAAATAATTAATTTCTGTTCCAGAAATATGTATTTCTATATCGAAAAGTAACACTATTTCCAGGAGAGGAAGTCACCCTCCAGGCCCTATAAATATTTATATAAAGCCAGGCAAGAAAACACATTGGTAATTTAGTATGTCTTTAAAATATGTTGCATATAAACTAGTCCATATTTAATTAAATATATTGCTGCATTGTATATGGCTGCTGCTCAGCTATTTACAGTCACATCAATACATTAAAAGGTTAGATTAGAAGAGGCTAAAGCCACTGAAAATAAATGTAAAGTCACACTTTGGCAGAGAGGAACTTTGCTCTGGACCCCTCACCAGCTCTGAGATGACCTTTTCCCTGCGTTGGTCTGAGCCCAGCTGGGGCAGAGCTGGCCAGGACCAAGGACATAGGTCCTGCCTGGTTTGGGATGAGCCACAGGTCCACCTCACCTGCTTGGGCTCCTCCTGCTCCATGTGGTCTGTGCTTGGTGGGGTGTTTCCCCACTTGGAGGAGATGCTGCCATCAAGGGGCAGCTCAGCATGGTCCCCACACCTCCTCTGCCCGTCCGGGTACTGGTGTGCTCAGACAACGCCGCAGCCAGAGCCTGCCCAGCCCAGAGCAGCAGTGCTGTGGACAGGGGAGAAACATGACTTCATGCTGACTATCCAAAAGCAGAGTCTTGAGGTGTAGGACTTGTTGTGCCCTCATGTGCAGGTGTCCTCAGCTCTGTCCTCCAAGTGCCCTTTAGGATCAGTGACACTTGGTGCTTCTTCTCCTGTTTGAAGGAAACCAGGCAGGTCAGGTCCTGAAGGTGCCTACACCTCTCCAGGGTGCCTGGCACAAGGAGGGGTATCTCCGCTGCAGGGAAGGTTGGTCATCATCACATATTTCTCTTCAATAAGCTGCACTGAAGTGAGGTCCTACCCCAGAGGCCCTGCTCCCTGGTCCTATCCCAGTTCCTAGCGGAGACCCTGGCTGCTTCATGTCCCATGTCCCAGCTACCCCTGGGCTGGTGCTTTTGGGCTTCTGTGCACATGCCCTGGGCATGAGGTGTGTGTGGAGCCTGGCAGTACAGCCAGGCTGGAGCACGGGGCTCCTGCCTCCCAGGACCATTTCCTTCTGCTCACAAATTAAAAAGACACCACAGGGGAAAGAAAGCATCCCCATTTGTGTCACAGTACTGTAGGGGAGAAATCCAGGCAGCTGGTGGTGTCTTGAGTACTTTTAGGATGGGAAGTTCAGCGAAACTCACAGCTTTGCAATGCAGGAACTGGCTGCACTTAAATCTCTGAAAATCACGGCACGATACATCCAAAGGCAGCCTCAGTGCCCTCTGTCTGGAGGGCAAGATCGCGCGTGCAAACACTGCATTAGAGGCCAGCTTGAGTAAATCAGGACTTGAGGGAACTACAGGAAAACTACGCCTGTGATAGATGGACATGTTAGGCACCCTGTGTCACCCTGATGTCCGCGGGACATGCCTGACCCTAGGGTTGCATGTGCCCTTCTAGAGACTGGGGACAGGGCTGGGACAGCTGGGACAGCAGCACTGCACAGCATCTTCTCACCTGCTGGCCTGCCCACGGGGAGATGGGACAGGACAGGTAAGGGACAGGTAAAAGGATGGTGCTGGGCAGTACCTCCACATCGGGGAGAGCAAGGACCTGAGCACAGCGTCCACCCTGGCCATGACCGTGAGGCTCTGCTCTGCAAATTGCCCTGTGCCGTGATAAACACAAGACCCCTTGGGTGGTGTGGGCATGCAGAATCACTGCTCACAGCAGCTGGGGTTATTGCCCTGGGTGTCTTGAGCTGTGTTTGCTTGTTTTCTATTGAGGTTTGAATGGCTTGAGCTCTGCCAGACAAGACCCTAGCTGGCCCAAGTTGTGAAGAAAAGCTGTCTGCAGGTTGCTGGCCACAGCTCAGTGGGTTTGGATCAGACTCTGAATCCCTTTCCCTTTCTGCCCACTCTGAGGGGAAAAATTAAATGTAATGTATGTATTAATGAAACACTGAATTGAATGTTCCAGCCAGTGAGGTCTACCCACAAAAAAGCTCATTTTCAAACCCGTCCAGTAGTATGGAATAACCAGCAATCTTGATCAACAGATCATATTTGAAACACTCATCTTCCCAAACGAGGCATTAGTTGAACTGCCACCACATCCCATCCCCTCCTCCCTGGCTGCTGTTTGCAGCATGTAAATCCTGCACGGCACACGCTGCACCACGGAGCAGCAGCTGGCCAGTCCTGACCTGCATTGCTGGCTTTCTGCTGAGACATCAGGTGCCTCTTTATTAATAAGAGGCTCGGCCCCCTCAGTTTCCCACTTGTGCATCCCTCCCGGGTGGGTGCACAAGGACCACCACCACTAGTGGTCCCTCAAGAGAGGGCTCCAGGTCTGGTGCTTCCCAACTTGCACTCAGGTCCCTCCAGTGCCAGCCGTTTGCTTGAGCCACTGTTTGCTTTTTGCTTCATTTTTAAAGGCTTTCTCTGACCTCTCTGTCTCAGCCAGTGTTTCAGAGACCCCTCTGTCCCAGTTCCCTGTCAAGCCCTGATGCATTCAGGCTGATTCTGGATGTGTCCAGCTTCCAGCTCGGCTGATGGTAGCATTCACTTGCATCTCACTCTTTCCAGATCCCTCATCAACTTTTATTCATTGCAACATATAAATTATTGGTGGACCCCAAGCACTGCCACACGTTTCCTCTGCAAACTTCCCTACCTCACAGCTTGGGGAAACCACAGCTGCTGCTGCAACTTTGACGAAGCCAAAATCCTAACCCTCTCAGCGTGGTCTATTAAACCCCCCTGGTGCCAGGGTCCCACCGTGCGGCGGGCAGGGCAGGGATGCTGCCGGGCTTCCTTCGCCTTGCACAGACATTTCCCATAGGGAGCCTCACCAGCGACGAGTCAGACACAGGTTGCCCCAGTGAGAAAGCTCTCACTGTCTTTGTTTTCTGTCTGATTCTGCTGCTGCTTTGGAAAACACAGGCCAAAGACAGCTTACAACATGCTCTCACCGGCTTGGCGCTCGCTTGTGGCCCAGGGCCCAGAGCTCATGGGTAAAACAGCTGATGCACAAGCAGCCATATGTGACCTTATCAACACTCGCGTTAGCGGCAGAACAGCTTGTCTCATGTGCTGCTTGGGAGGATGGTGAGGGAAGATTTTGAAACCAGATAGGTACTGTAGGGTCCTGGGAAACAGCAGAAAGATGAGCTTTCACCTCTGCGATGGGTCTGAAGCCCAGGAGAGTTGCTTTGGGCAAGGCCCAGTACAGGACTCTGCTGCTGGAGGAAACTCAAGAGCCCTGTGCTGCTGCATTCCCAGTACGGCACCAGTCTGGGGAATGGGGCAACAAGTGTGCCAACTGCATGCAGCCACCCAGCTGTGGCTCCTGACCTCCTCACAGGCGGCAGGCTGGCACCAGGAGAGGACCTGGGCAGCAAAGCAGGGAGGAGAACGTGTTTCTCGAGCATGCAGCAGTGCATTGTTACAGGGAGAAGTTCTAACCAACATTTATTTAACCTGCTGAGAGTCACTTAGTGAATGACATGGACAGTAATGACAATGCTCGTCATGCATTTGATATGTGTGGGGAGCACCACCGTGGCTGGCAGAACTAGGAGAGCAAATTAGGAAGTGAGAGACATTTATTATTTTAATGGGAAGTGACAGTGATTGATCACCCTGAGTGACACTCCTCTTGCCACCTCATGCTAATGGAAGAGAATGAGCTGTTGAGGCAGGCTGGGGTGCAAGGAGCCCTGCCAAACCTTGGGTAAGATGGCGAGGATTTTAACACCTGTACCCCTGATTCTGCCTGGCGTTGCTTAAAGGCATCGGCATGTTTGGCTGCCATGTGTCGTCATAGAACCATCACAGAATGGTTTGGGTTGGAAGGGACTTTAAAGATTATCTAGCTCCAACCCCCCTGCCGTGGGCAGGGACACCTCTCACTAGACCAGGTTGCTCAACGTCCCATCCAACCTGGCCTTGAACACTGCCAGGGAGGGGAAGGACTGCAGTAATGCTGCAGGTGAGGACGCATCCTTGTGATGCCTGCAAGGAGGATGGTTCAGCTGCTGCCTGTGAAAGACTTGAGGGGTTCCTCCATGGGGAACACAGCCCCGTGAAAAACGGTGGCCCTTGTCCTTGGTGCTTTCCAGCCGCGGATAATTTTGCAGCTTGGCAAAGAGCCTTTGAAGCAGGAGCTTTCATGCACACTGTCTCCAAAGTCTGCGCCAGGAAAATACCAACACTACCAGGGCAAAGAGCAGAGCAGATTAGAAATTGAGCTGGGACATGGGATTAAGCTCCAGGAACAGGCTGCAGGCAGGTGCTGGCTGCTCAGTTAAAAGCTGAACACAGGGAACAGGATGAAGGTTAGTGTCAGGCCAGCGGCTGTTGGGTCATGGTTCAAGTTCAGGTTACTTTGGGGGCTAAGAAAATGGAACCTCTCCCTAGCTGTGTCCTGCTCATGCGCTTTAACAGTACCCAGTCTAAAGGCTAAAGCCTCCTCAGGACACTGGTTATCATTTAACCTGGGAATCTAATTACTTTTCTAATGACACCTGTGCCGACCCTTGTTTCAGTTCTTGGGCAGTGAGTACCACACCTGGGTTCAGCAGGCTCATCGTTTTAACGTGCCAAGTGACATGGACAGGACACAGGTGTGCTCTCCCTGTCACGGTTGTGGATCCGCTCTGGTTTCCCTGGCTCATGCAGGTGCGCATCGTCCCATGCCGCTGCCCAGCCCCTGCCTGCCACAGGGCTACATTAGTTCCTGGCTTTTAAACTGGTAGAAAGCTTAAAAAAATATATTGGCACAGAAAAAAAAATCGCAATTTATTTGCGAGAGCGAATTATCTTAAGGATTAAATAAAGAACAAACAAAAATGTCAATGTGGAGAATGCCATGCACTGCCGGCATACCCGGAGCTCTCTGTTTCAGCAGAGGACAAGGATAAGTAATTCCGAGTATGCAGCAAGACACATCCACAAAGGCTCTGCCCAAGTGACCCATATATTAGGACTCATTCAAAAATCACAGGTATTCACACAGTATCAAAGTGTCAAATCTGTACAGACTCAAATACCTACACTGCATCTATTAGAAGAACCATGTTCCTTTGCCCTGTAGATTGAATTTTGCCTGTGGGTTTTGCTGGATAATTATTATTTTGCACTAGTTTATTTAAGCACTTACTCATCATTGCCAGCACATCAAATAATGAGTTCTGTGTCCCCAAAGATTAAATAGCAACATGCTGCAAAATACCGGGGAGGGAATATAGTTGAGCTTTGTAAAGTTTTTAATTAACATTTTGATACTAAGAGAGATCACCTGAAGAGTGGGGCATTTCCCATGCACAGCTGAATGTTGCACAGGATGATTTTCATTCTTAAGGGCAACTTTATGCCTCCTTGTTAAGAGCAGTGAGAGAAGCTCCTGGTAGCCCTGTTGGAGCCACATGAGCATCCCCTTTCTGTTGGAAACAGGACAGGATGGATGCCATGGGGGCTGTCTGTGTAACAGGTACAAAACAGCCCAATGCAGGGGGGCTGAGCTGTTACAAGCATTGGGGAAGAGGGAGGTTGCCTTCTGTGCCTCAAAAGACGGCCACAGCATGGAAAAGAGTTTAAAGCATTGCCCTTGCCTTGTCTGCCGGGGTACAGCCTGGTGCTCTGCTGTCCCTTTGCACAGAGGCTCATGGCACCAAGGATGCTGAGCTCCTATCCTGCCATGAGCCCCCGGGGACTCCCAGCCAGGGACAGCATGGCACAGGCTTGTCCTCCAGCACTGGGACACTTTACACATGAGTACAGCGAGATGCCTCCTCCATGGGAGGAAACCCCCAAGAGACCCTACCACAGACACCCCCCCCTTGCACCCCTGCTTTGTTGGGGTCCTGCACCAGCCAAGGCTTGGGGAGCTGGCTGCAAACCAAGCACCAGCACATGCAGGTCTCCGTGTCAAAGGAAATCCAGAGAGAGTACAACAAGCTGTGCTCAGAACCTATGAAATCCACATTACTTCTTCACTGAAGTGCAGCCCATCATCTCAACATACCCTTCCAAGCAGGAAGGACACGATACCAAGAGTGTACGCGCACACTCACATGGGGCATCTGCAGGATTCAGCATGCAGGCTGTCAGGAGCTGCAGTTAGTAAGGGAATATTACCAGCCTCTAGCTCAAGAAAACCAATTAGGTGCACTGTGGTGACTCAACAAGGTGTAACGATGTGATAAAGTGGGAGACTTCAATTGTTCACCTGCTTTCAAAAATATGCAGCCCTTTAATGCAGCCCCTGCTCTGCCTGGCATCAAATCATGTACCTGGACCTGAAATGTCGCTAGGGGTTGGAGGAGTTACAGGCCAGTAAGCTTCATATTTGTTCCTGGAAAATGTTTTTAAATTGTGATTAAAAATAGACTAACAGAGCGCAGACAGGATGACATGGATTCCATGAAGGAAAATGTGTCAGTCTCTCCAAAACATCCCTGGTACTGCTCCTACGTCCAACAGGAGGTACGGCTTATTTGGGCTAACCAGAAGTCTGAGCAAGGTGCAGCACTAAAGGCAGGCAAGAGGCCAGGAGAAGAATACCGTTATGGAAAAAAAACAACTCGGGGAAAAAAACTAAGGGGACTTAACCTTCAGGTTTTTGTGAACTCTACCACCGTGGATCTCATCACTGTGTATGTTAATGTTTTCCACAGTGATCTGGAAAGGAGAAGGAACTGGAAAGCAGAGCCCGGCTCACAGATGACAAAGAGGGAAGTTAATTGCATCCAGAAAAACCCATAAGCACCTCAGAGAAACCTAAGCCAGGGAATTGGGTGATGACATTGTAGCTGAATATCCGCTTCAACTGACAAATACTGCAGCACACAAGTTTCAGCCAGTGCAAAGCCCAGCTCAACAGTGTGCAGCAGTACCTAGTAGGGTAGAAGTGAACTAATTTAAAGACAAAAAGAGCTACTATAATGATTAGGACCATGTATCCTTCTACAATGATTAGGACCATGTGTAGCTAGGAACAGGGGATGCTGTATCCAATTTTGGTAGTGAATGGCATCACTGAGGAGATCTGGTTGTAGGAGATGCTCCTGGAGTATCTGGTCTGCCAATTAATTTTTAGTGGGAAGACAGGAGGCAGTAGCTGTGGTCCGTTTGCCTGGGTGGGGATATTTCGTGCTACTCAGATGAAGTTCTGCAGACCTTGCATGTAACTCAGTAAACAAAGGGGGTTACATGGAAGAAAAGTCTGAC
Organism: Ibycter americanus; assembly: GCA_035590275.1. Lineage (NCBI taxonomy): Eukaryota > Metazoa > Chordata > Aves > Falconiformes > Falconidae > Ibycter > Ibycter americanus. The sequence goes on along the minus strand of JAVJGI010000037.1, from coordinate 181,935 downwards.
CCCAGGTGCTCTTCCCTGTCCTGCCCTGTGTCCTGGGCTACGGGACCATGTCCAACCAGACCTGTGACCCCTGCAGCCTGTGTGCTGGGCGCTGCTCAGTAAAACTGCATGGGCTGGTTGGAGAGCCCTGGGAGGGGGCACAGGAGGAGCAGGGAGGCTGTAAAAACTGCTGGATTTTGGAACAGGACCTGGAAAGGGGCTTTCCAGCGGGACCATAAGGGATGGCTTGGGAGCCACCGCCCCACAGGCTCCAAGGCAGTGTGCCCAAGGCCACGGTGAGTGGCACAGCCATGCAGCATGGGCTGGAGGTGTTTACCAGCAGCTCAGGCACATGGAGCAGCCGTGCTCCCCTGGCTGCTGCTCCACAAAACCGTGGCACCACAGCGAAGACCTGGGAAGGCAAATCAACGCAGGGCAGTGGGTGGGAGGCAGGAGCTGGCTCAGGGGACAGCGGCTCCTGTGTGGGCCCTGCACTGCACCCAGAGGGGTCCAGCAATGCCTCCTCGCTGGCGAAGGGACTTTGCTTGCAGATCCCAGCAAAACCAATCCAGCCTCTACCTTGTTACCTTTTTTCTCACCGTCTGCTGCACCAAGGATGCTTGGAAGCACCTACAGCACAAACCTTGGCAGAGAGCACCCTCCAGTGGGCGCTGGGGCCAGTGGGAGCCCCACGCCTGTTGCTCGCTGGCCGCCGGAGGGATTCGCGCATCTGGGCAGCAGGACAGAGCCCCGGGGTGAAGGGGCCTGGCAGCAGCTGGAGCAGAGCCGCTCCGGCCCGGGACCTGCATCCATCGCGTCTTGCTCCGCTCAGATGCTGCCCATGGGGAGCGCAATCTCGGTTCGCCTCCACCCGTGGCCTCCAGCCAAGCATCGCCCTCGAGGTGGGGGTCTTGGGGTGGTAAGCAGTTCTGCGAAAAATGGGAAGAGATGATGATCCTTACTCATATCACCAGGTGCTAAGTGAGAAGACACAAGGCAAAGGCATTTACTGTCCTGCCCTCGCAGTGTGTGCGCCTGGCAGCCAGCCTCGAGGGCTCCCGGCGGGGTTTGCATGGCGAGGGCAGGACCGGGCACCCCAAGCTGCCCAGCTGGCCACCTTTCAGAGACTGCAGCAAAACCCAAGGCTGGGTGGTTGCACAGCAGCTTGCAGGAGTCCCCAGCAAGCGAGAGCAGAGGAAATCCCAACTGAACAAGGCATCTGGCAGCCCTCGCTGCCAAACAAGTGTCCCCCTCCTCCAGCTCGGCATTACATCAGCTGTGGGGCGAGGGCGGCCGGCGAGGCGGCTCCTCCACCGTGTCCAGGGCTCTGCGCTCCTCGACATGCCTCCGGCTCCCTCCCCACTGCTCCTCTCAGCTGGAAGCAAAGCGGAGGCCAAGCCAGCAGCTGTCGGAGCCGGTGCGTTCTGGCAAATATTTTGTAGCTTAAAAGCTGCTGCCTGGTGCTTGCTGCAGTGGGAGCCGCCAGGACAAGCCAGAGGGAAGGAGAAAGGCCCTTTCTCCCTGCTAACCCCCTCCAGGATCCTGGAATCACCATGCCTTGACCCCTCACCAGCAAGTGAGACTCATCCAAAGCCTTGCCACCCAAAAAAGCCCACCAGAGGCATCACTTCTAGGGCATGCCATGTCCCCTTCCTCTGAGGAAATGTTCCACTGCAGGGTGGAGCAGAGCTGGAGCAGGAAAAGCATCCCTGCAGCATCTGGTTGCAATCAATGTTTGCAGAACTGGCTAAGCTCCTTCCTGGCCAGTAGCCAACAGAGCTGTTTCCCACAGGATCCCGAGCCCATTCACTCCATGCACTGGGGTTTCACATGTCCGTTACAGCGCGTCACATCCCTGGAGCAGCACCTGGCTCCTGGCTCTGCCTACGCCAAGGGGTCCAGCCCCAGCAGAGAACAGAGACCCTGCACCCGACGGGGAAATAACCCGGTGCAGGCATGGGACTAAGCTGCTCCCGCACTGCTTCTCCACGGGATTTCTCCCCTGGGGCTTGTCCAGCAGCTCCAGAGCTATTGCAGGGCTGTGACTGCTCATTTCCAGCCCTCCTGACCTGGCCAGCCCTGCTCTTAATGTATGATCAACATCATAATGTGGTGACTTCATTATGCAGCTTACTTCACATTTAAAGGGTCACTTTAGTTTCCTCACACTAAAGATTTGACAGAAGACTTAAGGAAAACACACTCCATTTAGAAAAAAGTCAGTTTAAGTCGCTAAGCAACCAGATTTTGTGATTTATTCAGGTTCTTGTGCTGAGTGATCGCTTTATGAATCCCTTGGCTCCCGGAGTCGGGTGATTACCTGAGGATCTCTGCTTGCACTCAATGGTGAGGTGTTTGGACCTCTCCAGTTGCAGAGAAAGGCTTGAAAATGAGGCCAAAGGCACACAGAAAGCAAAAGAAAAAGCCCTTGCCACTTACCAGGGTTAAAATCTGCCTACTTGCTAAGCCAGCCTTGAGGCCTGGGACCGAACCGAAGCAAACACCAAACACCCCAGCACTGCTGCTGTAACAAACTGGCATCATGAGGGAGAGCAAAAGGAAACTGCCTGGAAACCAGAAGAAAAGTAGATAAATTCATGTTTAGGTAGGGTTCCCTGCCTTCGCCCTGCCCACCGGCAGGATCACGTCTGGGTGTGCACTGCAGCTGTTAGGAAGGACAGTTTAAACCTGGCTCTTGAATTTTGCACTATGAGATCTTGAAATAAGTAGATCTCTGTTGGAAAAGCCACAAAAATAGGCACATTGTCTGTGTGTGTTCTTTCTTGTTTGGCAGAGAGGTCAGTGCCAGGAAGGGTGGGTGGTCTGGAGATGGGAAGCAAGCGGAGCAGAGCAGAGCAGGCTCCCGTGCTCAGCGCAGCCTGTTCTTCCCTGCTAGACCTATACCAGTGATCCTGATGGGCTCCAGATGCTCTCCTTACCCGGACAATGATTCGTGATCGGGGACCGACCAGGCCAAGAGAATCAGGCTGACTTCACCCTCTTTACCTTCTGGCAGGAGGTAAACAAGCCTGTGCCTCAGTTTCCCCATCTGCAACACACGGAGACCTGCATAGTGCTGGCGGGGGGGAGCTGCTGGGTGGTTTCACAGACGGCGCGTAAAAGCTGGCTGCTCCAGCCCACATCATGCACGGGGACTTCTGTGTGCAGGGGAAAGCCAGTCCTCTCCTCTCCACCGCCTTCACGCCGTCTGTGGCAGCTGCTCCGCTCATCCCAAACCATTGCATCGGGGCCCTCATGCTCCACCCTCTGTCCTGCTCACACTGAGGCAGCCTTCACCCCCCGGCTCTGCCTGCCCACGGCCCCCGCCATGGGGCCAGCCCAGCCCAGCCGGGCAGCTGTAGCTGTCCCAGCTGCTCGCCAGCTGGTTTGAAACCAGAGGCTAAACCGAAACTGTTCTGTTCCGTGGGGTTTCTGCTACTGCTACAACACACCTACCTCCCCTGACTCACCGCCATGCCACACGCGCGCGTGAGAGAGAAAAGCCAGGCCAGGCTCACGCTTCCCAGGATTTGGGCCCCATCCCCAGCACTGCAAGGATCTCCCTCCCACGCTGCCAGGGCAGGGGTGGCCACGCTCCAGGTGGGTTCATCTCTGGTGACGCCTCGCAAGCTGTGGGAGCACACCTCGGAGCCCGGCTGCAGGGAAACCCAGGCAGCGCAGTCTGAACGTGCAGCTACAACATAAATCCCTGGAGCATCATGTGCTGGGAGCAGAGCTGAGCCCCGCGGTGCTCCTCAGCTCCTGCACCTGGGAAAGTGCTGCCTCCATGGCCTCCTCAGTCCAGGGAAGAGACATCAGAGAGCTCCGACAGTGCCCTGGGGAAGACACTGGTGAGCTCCCATCACAGGGAAGGGCTAAGGGGCACCTAAGTATGCTGGACAGGTGGGAAGGGGAAGGGGAAGGGCAGGGAAGGGCCGGGAAGGGACGGGCCGGGCAGGGCAGGGAAGGGA
>JAVJGI010000037.1:153227-174448 GCA_035590275.1 Ibycter americanus | reverse complement strand
CCAGCCCCACGCAGGGGGGTGCCAGCTGCAGCCATGGGGAGCCAGCCCCGGGCAGTGGGGTGCCAGCTGCAGCCATGGGGAGCCAGCCCCGGGCAGTGGGGTGCCAGCTGCAGCAGTGGGGAGCCAGCCCCGGGCAGTGGGGTGCCAGCTGCAGCCGTGGGGAGCCAGCCCGGCAGCCGGAGCCCACCTGGCAGCGGGGAGCCCTTGCACTTGCTGGCCCTAGAGCTGGGTCCTGCCCAGGCACGGGGCCCGTGCCTGCATAGCGTTCTGCACCCACAGCTCTCTTCTCCCACCAATTACAAAGGTAGTGGGTGTTCCTGAGGGACCTCATACCACAAATTATCTAAGGAAGGCAGAAAGCCCTGCAGATCTGCAGAGGGCATCTGGGGGGAGCAGGGTGAGTGGAGGGCTCGCTCTGAGCCAGGAGCAGGCAGCCAAGTGCAGGTGCCCTCTGAGAAACCTGGGTCGAACAAGCAGGACCTGTCGGGTCACTCCTTTGTCCCCACCTGGCCGGCCCAGGCAGTTCAGCAACCCTTTCCAGACACCTGGGACTCGGGATCTCCTCCCCAGCCCAGCCCAGCTCCTGCAAGAGCCCGAAGACCCTGGGGGGCTGGGGTCTGCCGCAGCTCCTGGCTCAGGGCTCCGGCCGAGGTCTGTTTCCCTGTGTGCCCTGGAGTGCAGCGTGCTGGGCTCTGCTGGCACCAGCTCTCATGCCCACTGCCCTTTGCCTGCCCCGCTGGCTGGAGAGCTGGGACATGGCGGTGCAGGCAGTGGCAGGGAGCTGCCAGGCCTGGGAGAGACCTCAGAAAGATTGTGCTTAGAAGCTGCAAGAAAATGGGGACTGTCACAGCCCAAGTGACTGTCACAGCTTAATAATTAGCGGGCAGAGGGGGTGGAAGTACAGCCTGTCTCTGTCTAATTTTGCAGGCACCGTTGTAGCGATTGTTGCAAAGGACTGAAACGGGGCAAAAGAGCTTCGGGTGCGCGGGGGAGCAGGAGGGATGCTGATCCAGCGGGTCCTGAGGAATGAAGGGTGCTGTGCCAGTCGGTACCCAGCACATTGCCCTTAGCTCCCATCTCGCGGGGTGCGGGAGCTGGGCAGTGGCTGAACACAGAGGGGGCCACAGGATGCTGGCCTGCTCCCTGCCTGCCTCTCCCACCCTTGCAACTCTCTGGCATGACTCAGAGCGGGACAGGAGCTAATTGCACTTCTGCATCATCAAAGGGATTCTTGGGAGCTGCAAATCGCCTTGCCAGTGCTGTTGGGAAGGGCCCAAGAGGGGTTTGCAAGGCCAGCTTTGCGCTGAAGCTGGTTCATCTCTGTCCTCAGGCGCCAGGCACCTCTCTCTGCCAGACTGGAGACCTCCGGCAGATCTTCCTCCTGATGTCTGGCCTCCCCTGGGGAGAGAACAGAGCTGTGCCTGACTGCTGGGAGCCGGGAGGAATGGGATTTGGCACTGAACAGCTTGAAACTCATCTTGGGCATGAAGCTGGGGCAAATACTTGGATGCTCCCAGGCTGTTTAGCCTTGGGGCTGCTGGGACCTTGTGGCTTGGGCATTCCTGAGCAGCTACACGCAGGGTTCCTTGCGGAGAGGCGGCGTTGGGTCCAGGCTGGAGCTTATCTGCCAAGGGGAGGGAGCTGAGACTTGATAAGAAGCAGCCCTGCAGTGGGTCTGGGTCACTGGCAGGGTGGGACGCTGGGAGAGGAGGGCAGGGACCCGCAGTACCAGGAGGTACCTTGGCTCATCTCAGGCAGAATCATTCTTCTGCCTGGTGAACAGAGCAGCGCACAGAGGGGTCTTTACGCTTGCATTCCCTGATGGTTAAAATCCAACCTTTCTCATGTCCCGACAGACTGGGAAAGGCTGCATGAATCTGGGGCCTGTGAAACTTAGCTCTGCCTGCCTGGCCAATACGCATCTTTGATGCTCCTCTAACACTGGTGGGGGCTCGTGTCCCCCTGCACCTCTTCTTTGGGCATTGGAAGAGCCAAGCAGGCTACTCCTGACCCCAAGCTGCTTGCTTGCGAGCATGGTGGTGTTTGGAGGGGCTCGTCAGAGAAGGCAGCATGCTCGTAGGCTGCTGGAACTGATGTGATGAGTTTGCAGGTCTCTCTGCCCAATGGTCTGGTGAGGCTGGCAGGCAGCTTTCCATTTGTTGTGTCCTCAACTGGCTCTGTAACCGCTGGACGGGGTGCCTGAAGAAGAAATTGGGACAGGTCTTCTTGTCCCCCCAGTCTGTTGGAGCCCTGTGCAAGTGCTGCCTGGGTTACCAGGGGGAAAATGAACTCTACTGGTATCTGCCGTCGTTTACCCGTCATTTGGGTTTGCGGCGTTGCTGGGTGTCTGGCACAGGGGTGGATGGTACCAGCCCCTGGCAAGGCATGTGCTCCTCATTGGTGCCTCAGCAGCCCCAAAGCCATCTCTTGAAGTAAGCCAGGGCTTGGAGCTGCATTCCCGTCTCTGCTGCAGTCCTGGCTCCCAGGGGCCTCCATCCTCCAGGAAAAGCAGGCACAGCTTTACAAACCCCTGGGGTGCTGGGAAAGTGGTCTCCGAGGAGCCTTTGCTCGAGGCTTTTGGAAGGAGCCAAAGTGAGAGGAAGCTCTCTCTGGGGGCTCTTGCATCTTCCAGGGCAAAGTCAGGTGAATTCAGGAAGGCTCCCCACTTTTTTTAGCTAATAAGCGTTGGAGGGGGGAGAGCAGCTGGAACCAGCTGGGAGGCAGTGGCAGGCGCCAGGGCGCTGGTTTCCAGGTGAGGATGCCAACGGCTGGGGCACGCAGGGACAGCCCTGCTCTGTGTGTGCTGGTGTCCCTCACGTCACCTGTGGCTTTCAAATGGTGCCGGTTGCTGCTCCAGCCATGGTTCGGGGATGTTTTGGCTCCATGATTCTGCTGAGCCGGGGGTCATGGCCCCCAGGACCCCGTTCCCTCTCCAGGCACTGCAGCAGGGATGTACGGAGAGAGGGATGAGCCCCTCCACCCCCAACCTGCCACCTTTGCAGGACCCCTGGGCAAACAGCCGGCAGGGTGGGTGGACAGAGGATGGGTCGTGCGAAACCACGGCCCCTCCGCCATCCCTCGCCAGAGCCGGTGGCAGGGAAGGAAGAGGGGCAGGGGCCGGGACAATGGGCTGTGGTGCTGACTCAAACAGCCAGTTCCTGGTTGCTTCCTCTCCGCCGGGGCTGGAGCTGCCGCGGGCAGGGAAGGCGCAGGAAGCTCACTTCTCTCGGACTGTTTTCGAAGCAAGGGCTCCCGGGCAGCAGGGGCGAGGACCCTCCCACCTGCACCCGCAGCCATGGCCAAGGCAGAGTGGCTCCTAGCGCCCTGGCACCGAGGAGGTAAGGCAGGCAGCGCGGCAGCCTCCTCCAAGAGGAGTGGGCGGCGAGGGTGGTGGGTTTGCAGGTACCGCTCGCTCTGCAGGGTGAGACCCTGGCGGGGGTGAGCTGTCAGGCATGGGCTTTTGTCTCCGGAGGCCGTGCAATAGCCACAGGGTCAGTGCTGCCCAGCAGCGTGGGTCTTGTCCCGCCTCTCCCAGCCTGGCCTTGACCGTGGTGTGTCCCCTTCCTTTTTAAATCTTTGCTGCCATTCCCCAGCCCATCGGGGTGTCCTTGCTCTGACAAACCAAGAGAAGCACAGAGACCCCTGCCCACGCATCCCGCCGACTGCTTCTCAGGCTGGGGCTGAGCCCCACTGGCACGTATCCTGCATGGCCCCATGGTGCTGTACCCTCCTAGCAGCTCCCGCTTGCTGGTGGTGGCAGGAGTGGGGACTGCGGGACCGTGGGCTGACACAAACATCGCAGCCAGCCGGGGCCCCTGTTGTTGCTCTCGCTGCTCTCACTACCCTCACTGTCGCTCCTGCTGTGGCTGATTTCACATCTTGGGCCCCTTTGTCCCAGGGCCTGGCCGTGTTCCCCTCTCAGGCAACTTCCTCGCATTGTCCCGGCCCCGCAGAGTGTAAAACCAGCCGGGCACAGGGAAGCAGCGCTTTCCTGGAAGCACCCCTGCCCAGTGAGGGGCTGCAGCCTCTCTGGCACAGGCAGCCCACAGGCCTGGGAGAGCTGTGGGTGCTGCCCTGGGCATCCCTGCACTGCTGAGCAGTCCTGGCCAGGCTGGGGACATCAGCAGGGGGAAGATAGCGGGCAGCTGGCCTTGGCCACCCTGTGCCTGGGGTGCTTTCGGCTGCAGTGTGCGATGATGCTGTGCCAGGGTGCCGAGGACCGGCTGAAGTTGGGGCTGGCAGGTTGCCCTGGCGAGTTTCCTGAGGCTCTCGGGAAAGGCTCATGCCTGTTTTTTTGGCTGGGAAGTGCATGAGAGTGAGAGTTCTTGTATGAGGAGAAAGCCAGGCTGCTAGGGAGCCGTGGCAGGGCTGGGAGAAGGGCTCTGAGGGGTCTGATCCTGCTGCCCGTGGCTGATGGCTTGCTGCAGGGACCTGGGTCCGGCCAGGCTCCGGGCTGGCAAAGGCAGGGTGATGAGAGCACCCACAGTCAAGCCCAGAGCAGCCCCCACCAGCACCAGGGCTGCTGCTCCATCCTCAGGAGCAGTGGTTCTCGGCCCCTTGGCAGGGAGTGGCATGAGTTCACCTTGGCCGGCTGCAGTACCTGGGCCAAGCCCCTCTGCGGGCACGGCCGCAGGCAGTTCCCATCCCTGCAGCACAGGCGGATGGTGTGCTGGGGCTCCTCCTGTGCTGGGCTCGCTGGCCAAGTCTTCACCGCAGCACACACCTCCCCTGCCTGAAAAATCTCCCTGAAAGCATCCCAGCTCGCATTGCCAGAGCCAAAGGTACCTGGTGCGGGTTTTCACCAGTGGCCCCCAATGGCTGCCCAGCCTCCGCACCTGCCGGCCTCAAGGGCTGTCACTGGGCCAGTGGTGCCACAGCTCGCAGGGACTTTGACTGGCATCAGCTGTTCCCCTGTCATCCTGCTCCCACTGCAGGAGGCTCTCCCAGCCTGTCTGCATGGGGTCACAACTGACACCATCTGTGGGGAGCACACACATTCCCTCTGCTCCTGCCCTACACAAGGCTTGAGGTGAAGATGATGGATCACTTGGGATCTGGCTGGAGAAAGAGGGCTCTTTTCTGTTTGATCAGATCTCATCACAAGGCCAGGCAGGCAGAGTGGCCTAGCACACTGTTAACTCTGAGCCCTACTGATGGACAGTGACATTATTGACTGTTTTGCTGCTAGTGGCTTTAATGGAAACCTCTCACATAAGCCAGCCTTCCCCCCATGAGCTGAGTGACCTTCACAGCTGCCAAAGCCACCACCCCTGTCGTGCTGTTATCTCTCGTCAGTACAAAAATAAGCTGATTGCATGTTAAACAGGGAGAGTGAGAAGTGCTGAGAACCTCCAGCAGATTTTGTGTTCAGGGTGGTGTTATCCTTCAGTGCCACATGGTCCTGCCAGGCACCTGTGCAGAAGCATGCAGACATGCTCTGCAGGGCAGCATTGGGGTCCTGCCATGGGCACCCCCCTAAAAAGCTTCCAGCCCTTCTGGGCTCAACCACCAGCCAGTCAAGCATCTGTAAGGACAGCCCTGCCTCGCTGAGGGCTTGGAGACATGCCCGCAAGATGTGTAACGGGGGGACAATGTCCCAGGGAGGGTCCAGTTTTGGACACGGCATGATACATCAGCAGTCCCAGTAAGGGCTCATCTTGGGTACGCTCCAGCCTGCGTGCAGCGAGCACTTGTGGTACTTGTGGCAAGGTGGGCAGGTCTGCCCAGCGAGCAACGCTCCCTCGTGGCCTTGGGCATGGGGATGTTCTGTGGGGTGTCGCTTTGGCATGTTGTTCAGGTCTGGGCAGGCATCCGGCCCCGGAGCTGCCGTGCGTGCGGGTGCTGCTCCGTATCGCGGCGGGCAGCTGGACCGGCGGGTCTCAGTTCAGTGGGGGGTGAGCTTGGGACAGGAGGTGCTTTCTGTGGCCACTGCCAGCTCCTGCTGTTTGCTCTTTTCTCTTCCTCTCCACTCGTCACAGAGCAGCGTGTGCTTTGGCTCCGTACCACAGGGAATGTCATCAAGCCGCACGCGCCGGGAACGAGCAGTCGCGGTGCCGGCAGCAGGCCGGGGCGCTTGCTCGAAGCCGGTGGCGTATGTTGCCGGCACTGCGGTGCATCAGCTCCTGCCAGCGGGGTTTGGGTTGCTGTTGGGATCAGTCTCAGCCTCCGAGTTCGCAGTCCTCATCCTCCGGTGTGCTAGGACCAGTGGCAGCGGCTGGCTTGCTGCTGTGCCGATACCCGTTGCCATGGCTGCTCTGCTAATGGTGCATCGCCTGCTGCTGCCGTTACATCACTCCTGTGATACCTCTGCATCGGCAGCGAGGGGCCAAGCAGCACCATCTGCATTGCTGGTGCTTCTGGCTCGCTTGGAGCGAGCTTGAGAAAGAAAAGTTTGGCGGCGAGTTGGAGCAAGAGGCATCGTCTCAAGGGAGCATCGGCCTGAATTGAAACAACTCCTGATGGCTCTGTCGAATATCTCCCTGTGGATTCGGGATGCCTGGGCAGTAGGTAATGAGGGGTGCTGGCATGGAGTGGGGGTGACTCGGGGAGATGCTCGTGGAGGGGACGTATCCTGTGCTCTGGGGCTGGGGGTGCTGCAGGGACGCTCTTCTCCCAAGAGAGAGTGAAGGTCAGCTCCCCTTTGGAGCAGACTCCCCTCGGCTTCAGCCCCAGTCCTTGTACACCCACAGCAGCCATGGTGTCCCAAGCCTGAACACTCGCACTCCGTAAGACTCTGCAAGTGGTTAGAGGTGGCAGTGCCCATTGTGGTTGATGGTGCTGGTTCACGCCCCATCTGGGGGCAGCCCGGCTCCCAGTGGGAGGGATGCTGCCATGGCCCTGCCTGCCAGTGCTGCTCCTGCTTCCAGCCCCAGGGCAAGGAGCAGAGCTCGCTGCTGCCAGCCTGCAGCTCTGAGAGGGGACAGAGCCTCTGGGAGACAGGGGGACATGTGGGGAGCAGCCTCTGGCAGCCCTGGCTGCCAGTCGTTAACACCTCTGCCCATGCCCGCGCTTGTCTGCTGCCTGCTCCCCTCCCCAAGCCCAGGCCAGGGGGACTGATGCCAGCAGGGAGCTGGGGCCAGCTGCATGCGGGGTGAGCCTCCCCACCAGCCGTGCCTCAGTTTCCCCCCAGCAGTGAGGCTGGCCAGGCTGAGGTCAAGGGTGCTGGGATTGCTTGATATGGAGCCAGCCCTCCGGCTCTGCTCTCCCAGGACATTTTTGCCTCCCGCAGGCATTTGCTGTGGTGTGGGGGCCCCCTCAGAGGCATTTTGTATTTTGAGCCTGTCGCCGATAAGCTTGGCAGGAGGGTCACCACCAAGGGCAGCAGCTCTGCTCTGGCTGCACCGTTCCTGCCGGCTGCCATGTCCTCCCGCTGGGTGCTCCAGGTCAGCTGGGGCATCCTGAGCGCCACAGAGGTGGGTGGCACCCACAGCTTGCACCAACATCCCAAACCTGCCCTTGCACCAAGCCTGCACTGGGCTGTTTCCAAATACAGCTCGGCCCTCGGGAGCATTGGCAGCCTCCGCCACGGGCTGGGCTGCTGGCTCCTCGCACCATATCACAGAGCCACCGTGTGATGCTGGGCTCTCAGCGGCTGCTGGGGCTGTGCCTATAAAACCATCTGAGCGACTGCTCCCAAGGAGCAAAAGCCAGAACACCAGGGTGTTACACTCGCTCTTGCACCACCTGCACACAGGGTGGTGCGAGCACAGCGAAGCCCCTCGGGGCATGGGATGGAGGTGCCTGGGCCACTGGAGGGATGGATGCTTGGCTCATCTGGCCTTTCCCACCCCTTCTTCCCCTCAGCTGCTGCTTCTGCTGGGAAGAGGAAACCAGCCCTGCCAGCACCTCGGCGATGCCCGCGTTGCTGCCGGCTCGCCTGCATTCCCATATGAGGGCATCTCTGCAAAGGGTAGACAGCCCTGTAGGGCCGGGCCCCCCGACCGCCCTCCACTGCCCTTTCCTCCTGTGCCCAGCCGTGGCTGGCCATGCTGCCCTCCCTTCCCTGCCTGCAGCTTGCACGGGCAGGGCAGGGTGCTGGGCCCCCTCGCTGGCCACGCTTCCGCTTCGCCCCAGGGCGGCCCCGGGTTTCGGTGCTGCGGTTTGCCTCCTTCGCCTGGGCGGTTGGAGCCCACGGGGTGGGTGCCTGGGTGTGCCCCGGCAGCAGGGCTGTGGCTGCGGAGGTAAGGTCCCGTACTGCGGCTCTGGGGAGGGTGGCGGGGGACTGTGCTTTGGGGGTGTCCCCGAGTCCTGGGGGGATGTCGTGTCACTGCTGCAGGGGTGGGTGCGGGGCAGCGGGGGTGGCCGGCGGGGAGCGTGTGGGCAGAAGGCGAGGAGGATTGGCACCCACTGAGGCCACAGGCTGTGTCTGTGTGAGCCAGGCAGGGGGGTGCAGTGAGCCAAGCTGTGGGGCTTGCCCTTGGGATGTGCTCAGAAATGGAGGGGGGGAGGGGGCAGCAGTTCCCCCCACCCTACCTCACCAAAGAGAGCAGGCAGAGGACTGGGGTCTACAGAGGTGAACGTGTGGTCCCTGCCTATGCTGTGCCCCTGGCTCCCTTGCTGCAAGCCTGTAGGTCAGGTTTTTGGAGGGATGCGCTTACCTTGCCCCGTGCCCAGCCACGCTCCCAGCTCCCATGCCCAGGGCACCCCTGGGCACACAGGGTGAGCCAGAGCCAGGGCACAGGGCTCCTTCTGCCGGGACCTCCGGCCCCTCTGGGCATCACCACCCAGCAGGCACCAAACTGGGAGGCAAGAGGAAGAAAAGCACATCCCTGTGTGAGAAAAGGGGGCTGTGTTCACCCGCAGCAGGGAAAGCTTCCTCCCCAGCTGCGTGGCGCTGCCCTCTGGCATGCGGCTCTGCCGCCGGGTGAAGCCTCAGCGTGGTTTATACACACACGCCCCGACACCTCTTGGTTGATATGGAAACGAGTCAAATTATTTAAAGGAGAAAGAAAAAAAAAAAAAAAAAAAGAAAAAAAGCCTGGTGTTAAGGCATGTCGTTATGGTAACACAAATTATAAAAGTAACTAGGCTAGGGACGTGGCACCTTGCTTTCGGGTGCTGGGCGTTGTGCAGGCTCTGCTGCTCCACCAGCTGGAGCTGGGGGGGAGGGTGGGCAGGATGGCACCCGCAGGCAGCAGGGGTGATGCTTGGGATGCAGCGCCGGGTGAGCCGGGGCACGGTGGACCAAACAGCACAGGAAGAAGGGGACATGGCTTGTGCACAGGGTGCTGGGGAGCCCGGCCCCACTTTGGGGCCATTACCCTTCACCCAGGCAAGTGGGACTACTGTCATTGCCTCACCTGGTGTCTGGCATGAAGCAGGGTGCTGCAGCCAGAGGCAGCTGCATTTTGCTGGGACAGTGGCATGCTTTCTGGGGACGGGCACCCTGCAGCCCCACATGCTGTGGGTGGCAGAGGGGAAGTGTTTGTCATGCTGGCAATAAGCGCCTTGACCGATGAGGATGGGGACGGGCATGCGGCAGAGCCTGCCTGCACCCCCAGTGCCATCGGAAAGCCCTCAGCCCCTTGGCAACCATCGTGGCCGCTCTTCCCAGCAAAATGTGAGTCACGCTCAGAATGTGTGTGCCCCTGGCCAGGCAGGTGAAGCGGTGCTGCCTGCTGAGTGGGAATGTCCTGGCTACCAGACAGGGTGAAGGCACATCAGACCTTGGTCCCCAGGGGTGACACCCAGCCCGGTGGGTGACACTGGGCACAGGTCCTTGTGCAGCACCTGGTGCTGACAGTGGCCATCCCCCTGCCCACACCAAGGGCAGGTGGAGAAGGATTAGCCCTCAGTCCGCAGGGATGAGACCCTGGCTATCCACAGGCTCCTTGTTTAAAGTTCACAAACCCGCTCTCTGCCTTCGCTGCCCGGGTCAGGCTTGATGCACGCAGCAGGCGCAGCGGCACTCCCTTGGCTCCGGCACAAAACCGCGCTGGGTAGGAAGCGAACATCCGCTCAGGGCCGGCACTGCTCCGAGCGGAGGGGCCACGGCCGCGGGGTGTCCCGTGGCAAAGCCAGTTTGCCGGAGCACCACTCAGCTCCCAGCACGGCCAGCTCACTGGCGATTCCAAATCCTTCTCCTGGGGACTCTTCCACCCGTATGGGTGTTTCTGAGGGTCTGGGCAAGTGCGTGGCCCATCCCTGCAGAGGTTTCCTTCCCAGGAGATTTTTGCAGGGCATCCACTGCTGAGGCAGGGCGTGTTAACCTCGCCGAGCAGGCTGAAACCAGCGTGATGAAAGGCACCGTGTCCCCTTCGCTCCCTCCTTTTCGGTTGCAACTTCTGCTCTTCTGCAGTCAGGACTTGCTTCAGCAGAGCGTGCAGCGTTTCCTGCAGCGGGGCAGTCACTCAGGGCAACAGGGCTTGCTTCCTTCCGCAATTTCACCCTGTTCCCTTCTTGGATTGTTTTGGCAGCCCACGGGGACGGTGTCCAGCCCCCAGAGCAGCACTGGTGATGGGGTGTGGTCCCACCCTGCAGCAACCTGCCTGGGTGGCTTTGCTGATGTGGGACACAGCCACATCCTGGTCCCCACGCTCCTGCAGAGACCTAGGACAGGGTGAGCGCGCTGTGCCGGTGCCGTGTTGGCCAGCAGCCCACAGCAGCGCTCGCAGGGAAGCTGCCTGCCCGCCTCCCTCTCACTCTGCTCCTTCCCGCTCACAGCCACCTCTAACCTGGACCTCGAGAGCAAGAAAGCCACCCACGCCAAGCTGTCATGGCAGCAGCCGGTGAACGTCTTCCTGGCAGCCGGGCGCCCGCCGGGCATGGAGCAGCTGCACCAGGAGGCCCAGCTCAACCTCCAGAGTTTGCTGCAAGGTAGCGGGGCAAGGGGGGCCGGTGGCGGGCTGGGTGAGGGTGGCAGGGATGGGTGCTGCCCTGGGTGCACGACCGCTGTACAAACAGCGAGGTCGTCTCCCACCTGCACATGTCCGAGCTGTTCCCTGGACCTCACCAAGCTGTAGAAGTGGGTCCTTGCGGGGTCCTAGCCTCCAGCAGCCCCTCTCTGATCTCTGCTCCCCAGTCACTGCTGCAAGTGGCAAAGCAACTGGGGCCAAGACCAGCTGCCGAGGTGCCCACCAGCCCCACCACGGCACAGTTCTGCCCACGAGGGCCTTGGGGACCTGGCTGATGATCTGTCTGTCTGAACCAGCGTGGCCATTGATTTTGTTGCCTTCTGATTTCTTAACCAAGCCATCATGCAGCCTCGGCTTGGGTGCTTTGCCGGCATCGATTAGATCAGCAGCCCAGCCTTCCCCCGGCTTGTAATCTCATTAAGTCAGCCTGAGCAGACCTGGTTTCCACCAGGCCATAACAACCGGCATTAATTAGCTCAACAATTACAGGATGGGAAGACACTGAGTTCCCTCCTGGCTGTCCCCAGTGGGGCTCTGCTTCCTTGCAGGACCCACTCCGTCCCCAGGCAGCCTCCTGGGAGGAGTGGGGTGGGCTGCTGGGGCCTCAGCGCTGCCTCTGCTCCCCCTCAGTCCTGGCATTCCTCCTTGGGGTCTCCCCCACCTCCTGAACCACCTATGCTGAGCAGGGAAGGTAAGCCAGCCTGGGGACAGACAGCTGGGGACAGCTGCCCCTGCCATCGTGTTCTTCTGCCCCGGGAGCAAAGCTTTCACCCACAGCCAGTGGCTGGAGCAGTGTCCCAGGCACCATTTCTCTTGCAGAGGAGTATGAGGAGCAGTACGCTGAGAGCAGGGTCACTGGGCAGACCTTTCGTGCCGCCGGACACCTGCCCCCTGACACCCCCCCTGAGCCATCGCCCCGACCCCCGCCTGCCAAGCGCCTCGAGTTCGTGCTTATGGTGAGTGCTGGGGTGGCAGGGCAGGGCAGCACAGCCCCGGCATCACCTGGAGCACAGGGGTTGGCGTGGCCGGTTAGGCAGCAGGGCTTGGGGGGTTGCCGTTTGTGTCCCGCCCTCGTCCCTTTGGTGGGTCACAGGCCTTTCCCCCACAGCCCCCAAGCCGGCAAGTAACCGAAGAGGAGACTGCCAGTACAACCACGCTTGGTGCTCAACCATCTGCCGCCTCCCTGAGCCTCCCTACCAGCCCGGACAAGCAGCCAGCCTGGACCAGGGCCTTCCCCCTGCCCACCGTGGAGGAGAAGCAGTGGCACCAGTCCTGCTCCATCCAAACCAACATCGTCCCCATCAATGTCTCAGGTAGGGCAGCACCCTCATGGCACAGCGCAGGGAGAGGTGCGAGGCAGCACTGGTGCCGAGCCAGCACTGGTAGGGGATGCGGGGTGTGGGGAAGGATGTGTCCCAGCATCCAGCTGTGGTGGGGTGCAGCGCAGTGGGAGCCGGGCTGGGTCTAAGAGCCTGCGTCCCCATGGGACAGGCGGGCACCAGGGGCAGAGCAGGGGACAGCAGGGCCACGCTGGCATCTGTCATTCCCAGCCATCTCCTGACATCCGCAACTTTGTGCGTCTGATCCACCGGCCACGCCGCCATCCGGTCTCTTGTTTCCACTGTGCTGCCCAGCTGCCCGGTTCTGTTGTCACCTTGGCTCCCGCTGCGCTCCATGCAGCTGGCCTGTCTCACCTGTCTGTGCGTCCATCCATCCATCCTCTCGGGGCTGCAGCTGCCAACAACATGGTCCTGCCTGGTCCTTGCAGACGTGAGTGCCACGCTCTGCCCCCCAGTTGGTGTCTGGGGCCAGTGGCCAAGCAAGGTGCACCTTCAGAATGCCAAAGGCTTCTTTCCACCCTTTCCCTCCGTGATGGAAAGATGTGCCAGAACCACGCCGGTCCCTTTCTCTGCCCTGCTGTTCCTCATGTCCGTGTCCCCAGTGCAGATCAGCACCGCTGGCCCCATTAATGACAAAGCCCACCGGGGTGTCTGCAACTTTCTGTGCATCCCACCTCCATCTACAGCATCTCCATCTTCCCACCGGCTGGCAGCACCCGCCATGCCTCCATCTCCCCCACAGCGCACCCCACATGACTCACCACCCTCCTGCCATCCCATGCTCCTGCCTGCAATCACCATCCCAGGCCGGGGGACACCCAGGGGACATGCGGCAATGGAGGGGGGCTGAGCCCCCACCCCGTCAGCACCTGTGGGCACCACCATGTACAGCCTGTTTGTTTTGGCTACAGGGCAGCACTTTACTAGGCACGCGAGTGCTCGTCACTCCCTGTTTAACACAGAGACCGCGATGAATCCCAAGTCCACCCTGCGGCGTAGACGGACCATTATCGGATTCCCTAACCTGTCCCTGCGAGACCAAGGTGACGGCAAGAACCTCGCAGCCCCTTTCATGCCCAGGCAGGGCTGGCACCCGGCAGAGCTGCCCTGATGGTGGGCAGAGCCACCCCAGGGGCTGGCAGCCCACCGGGACACAGATGGGCTCCCCAGGGATGCCCTAGCCTTGGGGAGGTAAAGGCCACTGCACTGGCTCTGCTCCCTCCCGGGGCACCGGGGTGCTAGGCACACTGGTGATACCGGGCTGGCCTTGGGGCTAGCATGGCATTGGGAACAGCCCCTTCACCCCAAGTCAGGCTCCTGCATGCTTATGGGGTGGGAAAGCCACTGAAATTTTTCCCAGTGACAGGAATCACCCAGCCTTAGCTCCAGCAGCTCCTGCCCTGTGTCCAGCTTCCCTGACTCTGTGCACAGGGTGCCGGGGCTGCAGGGCACACACCCTGCCTGGGTCTGTGCCAGGGCTGGCGAGCCAGCCCATGCTGGCATGCCGAGAGCGCTCGTGCAGCTGAAGGTGCCTGCAGCACTCCCAGCACAGCCATGGACCAGCGCCCATGGGGACAGCAGCCATCCTGGCTCAGTGGCTTTGTCATGCTGTCCCCGATGGAAGTTGTAGGGAAACCGGAGCCAGCCTCTTCTCGGAGGCAGGTAGGGACAGGAGGAGAAGCCATGGCACCAGCTGCCCCAGTGGGAATTGTCACTGGGTAGGAGGAAGGTTTTCCCCCAACAGTGGTCAAACCTCCAAAAGGCTCCTGCCTTGGAGGCATTCAGACTCCAGCCCACTGCAGCCTTACGCATCCTGCTCTGCTGGCTGTGCTCCGAGCTGGCTCCCCAGGTCCTTCCCCATCCAAGCTGTTCTGAGGTGAGATGGCACTGTGAGCCATCATGTCCCTCCCTGACCCAGGTGGCAATGCCTTGCTCCACTCTTCCTGGTCCCCATCTGTGTCCCCACCACGGGGCAGCATTGGAGCAGCACTTTGGTCACCATGCGGCCGATGTCCCCTTGGACAGAGACTCCTGCCATGGCTGCTAAGTTGACCATGGTACATCCCATCCAATGGATGCCAGGCTCAAGGGGACCATCCCCAGCTGGGATGTGGCCACACCGATACAGGGGGTAGGAGAGCATCTGGTAAGAGGGTGTCAACCCATCCCCTCCAGTGCGCCCGAGCACATTTCATGCCCGGGAAGAGTTGCAGCCCCAGAGATTGGCCATGGGGTGGGACCAGTCCTGGCCCCACAGCACACGGGGCAGGACCCTGCTACCAACCTGCTGGCAGATCGTGAAGCGGGATGATGCTCACCCGTGCCATCTCTCTTCTTGCAGGCAGCACCAACGGTCCCACGTTCAATGCACACGCACCCATTGCTGAGTCCCTCTCCTGCAGCTTCGTTCCCGAGGCCACAAGTGGGGGGAAGGTGCCCCAGGAGATCAGCCCCCGCCAGCCCCTCTCTGCCCCACTGAGGAAGACCTTCAGTGACCTCGGGGCCCGCTGCTGCCAGCCACTTGCTGCCATGAACAGCGCAGCCACCCCCTGTGCTGGCACCTGCAACGGGCCGCAGGGCAGCGCTTTCCCCCCACCCTGGAGCACCCTGGGCTATGCAAGTCCCCCCAGCCCCACTGCCGGCCGGGGCAAGGGGCCCACCTGCACCTCACCGGGTGGCTCCAGCCCATCGCCCAGCCCAGGCTCACCCACTGCCACCTCATTCTTCATCGCCACGGACGAGCACATGAGCAACAATGGGCCTGGCTCCTTCTCTGGCACGGTGCTCGAATCCCCCGTGACCTCTGGGAGGTGCAAGGGCCAAGAAGCCAAGGTGAACTTCTTGGCAGGAAGCCAAGAGGAGCCAGAGCCAGTGGTGGGGCTGGTGCGGCTGGAGGTGGAGCAGGCAGGGTGCCGGTTCCGCGAGCGGTCACTGTCGGTGCCCACTGACTCGGGCTCCCTCTGCTCCGTGGACATCGCGTATGCTGAAACCCGGCGGGGCAGTGCCAACTACACCCTGGGCTACCCCAGCGCCAGCTCTGAGGGCAGCACCAGCACCGACAACGTCTCCCTGGGGCTGGAGCAGGAGGGCCAGCGGCGGCGGCGCTCCAAGAGCATCTCCCTCAAGAAGGCGAAGAAGAAGCCCTCGCCGCCCACGCGCAGCGTTTCTCTGATTAAAGAGGGGCAGGATGCTGATGTGGGGCCTGGCTCGCCACTGCCCAAGGATCAGCGTCCCAAGAGCCTGTGCATCCCAACAGAGCCCCAGGGCCACCGTCTGGTGCACGCTGATCCCCAGGGGAGCACGGGGATGGAGCCTGAGGGCACAGCCACCCCCCACCAGTGGCATCTTGCAGATTGGAAGGCCAGCGATCCCTACCGGTCCCTCTCCAGCTCGAGCACGACCACAGGGACCACGGCCATTGAGTGCACCAAGGCACGGGGCAGCTCTGAGTCCCTCACATCCCCCTCCATCTCCAGGGCCACAACGCCCTCCCAGCTCTCCACCGAGGCAGACCTCAAGACCTCCTCCCCAGGCAGGCCCACAGGGCTGATGTCCCCATCCAGCGGGTACTCCAGCCAGTCAGAGACCCCAACGCCCACCATCCCCACCTCTGCCATCCTCGGGCACTCTCCACACCAGGTGCGGGTGAGGCCGCTGGTCCCTGAGAGGAAGTCCTCACTGCCCCCCACATCCCCCATGGAGAGGAGCCCCAAGTCCAGGCTGTCCTTTGACCTGCCGCTCATGCCACCCACCCACCTCGACCTCTCAGGGCTGAAGATCTCCCTGAAGGGGAAGATGAAGGTCAGCCGGCATCACTCTGACTCCACCTTCGGCACCAAGCTGGCCCAGAAGACCAGCCCCATCACGCCCATCATGCCAGTGGTCACACAGTCTGACCTGCGCTCTGTCCGCCTCCGCTCCATCAGCCGCTCGGAACCAGAGGACAACGCCGACGGCCCAGAGCACACCGAGGAGCCGGCACGCGGTCCCTGCCCGGGGCCGGAGAGGAAGGTGAAGCCACCCGTGGCAGAGAAGCCACCACTGGCCAAGCGGCCCCCGAGCATCCTGCCCAAACCCCCAGCTCTATGGGAGGAGGGTCCCCTGTCCCCCACGTCCCCGCCAGGTGCTGCCATCAAGGAGAAGGGGCTGCCGCAGGATGGCTTCGTGGTGCTGCGGAAAGGGGAGCTGAGGAGGGGTCCTGGGGAGACCCCTTCACCCCTGACCCCAGCAGGACCCCAGCGGCTCTCGCAGGGCAGCCTGGAGGATGAGCTGCAGCCGGAACGGAGCGGTGCTGGCGAGGGGGAGCGGAGGAAGGCCAAAGTGCCGCCACCAGTGCCCAAAAAGCCCAGTGTGCTCTACCTGCCACTCGCCCCGGCTCCGGTACAGCTGGGAGCCAGCATGGGTGAACAGGTGCCCACCCCCAGCCCCATCATCACGCTGGACGCTGACCCCACCTGCTGCAACCCCGATGCTGAGGATCCGCCATCCTTGGAAGCCCCGGGTGCAGCACAAGCTGGCGACCCCACCTCAGAGCAAGGTGAGGGTCTCCCCTCTCCTATGGCAGGTTTCCCCCCAGGGACAGGGGAGTCCTCCCATGCCCGCACGCGGTGATTCACGGTTGCCTTCTCCTCCCTGCCCGCAGGCAGCTCGGTGGAGGCCAGCATGGAGGAGAAGAGCTTTGCCAGCGACAAGACGGCTGACTCCATCACGGAGGAGGATGATGATGTGTTCGTGACATCCCGCACCACAGAGGATCTCTTCACTGTGATCCACAGGTAGGGCTGGTGCATGGCACTGGGAGGGCACAGCCCCCCGCCACCTGCCATGGTCACAGGGCCCAGCACAGTGTCCCCCCAGGGCCATGAGACCTGAAATTTTCCACACCAGGGCCGATGCTCACACTTGAGGACAACCTGGCTATTGTTGCTTCAAGCGCTTTGGTGTTTAGCACGCTGAGCCTGCAGCCAGGCTGGGTCACCAGCTTGTCAGGGGCTTCCACTGCTCCATCAGTCTTGGGGCAAGTTGGACCTAGCTGTCAGGAGAGTGTTTGCCCGCAGCTAGGTGCATTGCCTGCCATGCACAGGGTGTCTTCTTGCCCTGGTGGAGCAGGCACAGCCACAGCCAGGCAGGCATCGTGCCCGTAGCTGTAGGACCTTGCTCCATCCAAAGCAGCAGCAGCGCCCACCCAGGGCTGCTCCCACCACATGTCTCTTTGATGCCTAGGTCGAAGAGGAAGGTCTTGGGGCGGAAAGAGCCTGGTGACACCTTTGGCAGCCGGCCCAACTCGCATTCGCCTGTAAAGACTTCAGGCTCCCCGACCAGCGAGACCCCAGCAGCAGCAGGCAGCACTGGGAAGTCTTCCAGCAGGAATGAAGACTTTAAAGCCCTGCTCCAGAAGAAGAGCAGCAAAACCAGCCCTGGTAGCCGGCCATCTGCTGCTGAACTGCTCAAGACCACAAACCCACTGGCTCGGAGGGTCATGATGGAGTTTGCCCCTGAGCTAGACGGTGCCAGCAGCCCCAAAAGCCAGCCCTAACCTTGCATGGTTCCTTCTGGCCATGAAGGGCTGGAGATGGCTGCAGAGGGAGTATTGCTACGGAAGGGGTGTCCTGGCTGCCCGGGGGAGTCCATGTGTCCTGCCGGGGGTTTTCTTCTGCTTTTGTTTCTTCCTTGGAGAGCCACTGGCGGAGGGGCAGAGTTTGGAGCCCAAGCCCTCATGTCTCTGGCAGAGCTGGGCCCTTTCCAGGAGGGAAGAGGCAGCACCACAGCTGGGACCATCCCCTGCTGAGCCAGCTGCCAGGACCAAAGGCGCCTGCTCGGGAAGCAGAGCGGTACTGCAGCCCCTGGCATTGCTCAGCACCCACAGCGAAGCTAGCTTGAAACTGTTTGGTCACTTCGGCATGTGGTACTTTAAATGGCTTTTCTAATGCACAGTGGTGGTGATGTTTTATTCTCTTTCATTTGACATTGTACCTTGAGTTTCCCAGGCAAAGATCCCAGGTTTGAGTTCGGCTGGATACATGGAGATGTACTTTGGGAAGACGTTAGGGGGCCGGCTGGAATTGAGGTTGCTTTTGAAGAGACACAAAAGATTCCCCCTCATCATCCCAAGCATCCTCCCCACAACATGGGGAGCAGGCACCCCGGCGTCCGCAGCCAACACGACAACCTCAAGCCAAAACCCAGCCCCTCGAAAGCCCCCAAAATGCTGCATTTCAGAGCTCCTCAGCTCTCAGTCCAAAAGCAAACCCCAGGGTTGTCTCCGCTGCCAGCCCTAGGGAGCCTTGCCCTGCCAGTTGCACCACATGTGGAAGTCTGCCAGCCCCCCCGCTCTCCACCAGCCTCCCTGCACAGCGGGTCCGGCACGAGGCCATCAGCTCCGGGTGATGTGGGGTGTGGGTGGCCCTGCCGCCATGGGAAGGAAGGGCTGTGGCAAGCCAGTGCTGCCCAGGGAAGCCTTCCCCAGCTCTGCCTCTTGCATCGCACCCAAGGACCCTACAACAGCATCTCCTGCAAATGTCTGCCGCATCACCCGCTGGAGATCCTAGGCTGCCACCAAGCTGTTGGCCAAACCCAGCCAGACATCACCTGAGCCACCTCCCAGGTGGCTCCTGGGGTCCCTCCGGCATTACCCACCCCTCTGCCCCTGCCTGCTGGCTGCAGGGGAGCTGTGCGAGGCCAAGCAGGATGCATGCCAGCGCCATCGGCAAAGCAGGGGCTGCACTCCACCGCCATGCATTGGGTGCTGTTGGCAGTGCCACTGTCCCCCTGGCACACACAGGTCCTTGAGCCAGCCAGGCTGCGTTCCCCTGAGTGTCCCGTGAGCAGGACGCACTGCCAAGGCATGCAGCGGACCCCCTGCGGTGTGTGCCCACCCATGAGGTTGCCCATGCGGATGCCGCGGGGAGGTGGCACATCCCGTGGCAGCACTGGGGGATGCAGTGCTGGCATGGCCATGTCTCCCAGCCCTGCTAAAGGGATGGTTTGCACATCTCCAGCTGTGGTTCCAGCCCTTGCCTGGGGCACAGTGGAAGGCGTGGGTTGGGATTTGTCCCCCTCGCCCCCAGCCGCTTCTTCCTGGCTTGGCTCCAGCATGGGAGCCCCAGCTGTCAGTGACAGAGGCCACGATGAAGGGCAGTGGGGCAGGGACAGCCAGCAGGGCCAGGGCAGAGCTCAGGAGGAGGGCAGGACTGCAAGGAAATGCCAGCCCCAGCTCAGAGCACGAGCATGGCTATGCACCTGTAGCAAGAGAGAAAGGGCCACACTGTGGCTGACAAGGAAACGGGGCATTTAGGAAAATTCCCGCTTTATTTCTTGATACATTTCTGCAAGCTCCAGCACACCCCAGCCCTCCTGTGCTTAGGGGAAAGGGGGAGAGCGATGCGGCTGGGTCCACACAGCAGTGGGGAAGGAAGGCACCATGGCAGCCCAGCAGCACTACAGCTGCCCCTCCACAGGGCCAGGGCTGGTCTGGGGGGTCTCTGCCCCCCCAGGGAGCTCTGCATGCCACACAGGCCCCCTCTGCGAACACCTGCCCATCCACACTTCCATGCTGAGTTTGACCCCAAAAGAGGCTCCACTCTCCTTGCGGTTGGTTCCCCCTCCCCTCCCTCCTGTTACTTGCACATTGCTCCCTTCCCTCTCCCGGGGTTGCAGATTTAAGCCTGTAATTAAGATCCAGGCTGAGAAACTCAGGAAAAAAAAAAAGAAAAAAAAAAAAGCTCTAACAAATTTCCATGCCTCATCTCCATCCCACGGCACCCAGCCCTCCCGCTGCTCCCAGCCCGGCGGCAGGGTGCTGGCCCAGCGGGGATGGGGCCCTGGGGATGGGAGTGGGAAGCTCTGGGGACGGGTACATTTTGCACATGACTGCTCAGGAAACCGGTGGTGGTGGAGGCGGTGGCCGGGGGATGGCAGCAGGCAGAGCGGGCTGGGGACAAGCACGGGGCAGGGGCACCCCTGCAAAAGTCCAGCACCGCTGGCCACAAAGGCGGCCATCCATACCGGGTAAGAAATGTTCGGGAGGCCTAGGGTGAATCCCAGCTGCCGAGCCAGGAGCTGGGCTGTGGGATGCAGAACCTCATTTCCCAGGCCGTAGAAACAGGCTCTTCGCAGCGGAGCTGGCCAGCTCTGGGCTGAGCTTGTCCCTGGCAGCTTGCTTCCTCCTCCCTCCGGCCGTGGATGCAGAGCCGTTTCTGTGGTTGCTTCACGGTGGGTCCCTTGGGAGAGCCCGGCCGACGGTGACAGCCCACCATGGTGCGTACTTCTGAATGTTGTACTTCTTAATCTCGCCAGCTTGGTAAACTGCTCCCTGCTGATGGCTGCCTATGCGTGCTGGTTCTTGCGACTGCTGAGGCGGGCCAGAGCCCCGGGGAAGGGTGCTGGGGAGAGGGGGGACAGGCACCCTGAGCCCCCTCAGGGTGACCTGAGGGGCTGCTGGCAAGCACAGAGCCCACACAGCCCCTTCCGCCAGTGTGTCCCCAATGGCTCTGGGTGAGATCAGGGACACAGCAGGGTGCCTGGGACAGCCCAGGGTGGGTGCTGGGGATGGCATGAGAGGGCTGGGCATGGGCTTGGGGTCCTGGGGACAGGTGGGATGGGTGCTGGGGTCAGCCCAGGGTGCTGGGGACAGCCTAGGGTGGGTACTGGGGTCAGCCCAGGGTACTGGGTGGGTGCTGGGGACCAATCTGGGGTCCTAGGAGCAGGCGGAGTGGGTGCCAGGCACAGCCCTGGGTGCCAGGGACAACCCAGGGTGTGTGCTGGGGTCAGCCCGGGGTGCTGGGGACCGATCTGGGGTCCTAGGAGCAGGCGGGGTGGGTGCCAGGCACAGATCTGGGTGCCAGGGACAGCTCTTTGTGGGTGCCGGGGACAGCTCTGGGTGCCAGCACGGCCCTGGGTGGGTGCCGGGGACAGCCCTGGGTGCCAGGGTCAGCCCTGGGTGGGTGCCAGCACGGCCCTGGGTGGGTGCCGGGGACAGCTCTGGGTGCCAGGGTCAGCCCTGGGTGGGTGCCAGCACGGCCCTGGGTGC
>JAVJGI010000037.1:120385-143275 GCA_035590275.1 Ibycter americanus | reverse complement strand
AGCGTTGGGAGCTTTAGTCTGATTCCTGCATGTTTAGATCAAAACTTTTGTAAGGTCTGGCAAGCTGTCAGGTCCAAACAGCCACCTGCGGAATGGGAACAAGCTTCAGGCCTTGTCTTAGAAGAATTTAATTAGCAGTGTATGTCCCTGGGGCAAATGCTTGTTCAGAAATAAAAGCACTTTTTCCTGGATTAGTTTATAGCCTTCTACATAATGCACTGTCATTCTGCTCATCATTTTTGCTGTGTAGACAAGCTCTGCAGTTCATTTTCAGGTTGACCTTTTCTAAAATAGCTACACTAATGTGGAACAAACCATCCAGGTGAAGGAGAACTCCAAATATTGGGAATTTCCCCGTGACACTTTGACTGTGGGAAATGACCATCCAGGCTGTCCAGATATGACTGTTCTTTCTGCCGGAGCCATTATTAATAGTACAGATGTAAATTAAAGCCATTTGTTCTTTTGTTAGGACTCTTTTGTGGTTAGTAGCAGGCAGCATGCTTTTCAGAGTACTCAATTACTGCAGCATTCAGTGTGAACTCTCTTGATCCTGTTTTTCTCTTTTCCAGAGGCAGAAGAAACTCTGCTGATTGATATAGCTACAAACAGTAAGTTTTATAACTGCAGTTGCATGGCTAAAGCTCCTTTCAGGAGGCAGGCTGCCTGTTGGGCACTGACACATGCTTATTTTATCTTCATAATCTCCATACTTCGTGTTTGTCTTTTAGTCAGGCAGGGATTGTGTTTCCTCTAATGTTGTCTGGCTCTTTCAGAGAGTCAGTGGTCACGATAGACATGGTCTTAAATGCCCAGATTAAAGTATTGGCAATTGGTCAGACTTCTTAAATCTTTTCTCAAGGTCCTGCGTTGCACTCTGAACCATTCTCATCTCCCTTCTGTTTCTTTGACCTGTACTTGAACCTAGGTTGCTATCTGCTTTTTTCAGTGTTAACAGCGCTCTGTCTAGTCACTGATTCTGCTTTCCCTTTCAAGGAATTTTTCTTACTGCTCTTCTCTTCGAGACTGCAGTAGGGAGGAGTATTCCTAAAACCAGGAAAACATGACTGATGGTACCCCAGGCAGGGGGGCAGATCTCAGAAGCATAGGAAAACTGGCTTAGGTGCCAATTTCCATTGGAAACAATAGCTGGAAGTTGGCTTTCATTGATGAGCTCAAAGGATACCTAGAAAACCTGGTCGCTCTCAGGGCATAATGTCTGTGAACCAGCCTTGGCTGACTCTGAGAGTCTGTGTTTGTGCCTGAAGCAGGCTGTAAGGTCCGGATACAAGGTGATGAGACAGCAGAGCGGCTCTTTGAAATCCCTGATGAGGAGCGTTGCTTAGGATTCCTTTCAGAAGTGCACAGCATACAGGAAGGTAAGCAGAGCTGTAGTTGTGTTCATGAAACCCTCTGACTGCCAGCAGTTTCTGACAGGGCTGACTTTTTTTTTTTTTTTTTCCCCCCAGCCCACCTGAAAGCTTCTCTTCCTGAACCTAAGGACTCAGCCAGCTGGCATCAGGTGGAGAAGAATCTCCCAGGTCTATCACAGGCCTCTTCTTCAGGTGCTGACCTGATTGTCACCTTTGTGTGCTCATGGCCTGTATGGCAATGGGGCACTCAGGGGTAGGGAGCTCTGTCTGACCCTGCACTTGGCAGTCTAGCATTTGCCTCGTTTCCTCACTTCACGTCACCTTGCACAAAATAAAACATCTTGGTCCTTGGATTCTGCTGCCCTGGACCATTCATTCCTTTTTGAGTGCTGTCTTCTGCCTAGTGCCTTGATTTGTGCATGTTAAGCTCCCTTCTGCCTCAACTTGTGGTTGGTACCCCTTTCTCTCATTCCCTGAGTCATCAGAGTTGATATATTGCTATTGTCGTTTGCTTTTTTGCTTTCTGTGGAGTTTTATTTTTTCCTTCTTGATCTGTGTTGTTTTAAATTGTTTCTCAGGGCATTGTGCTTATTTTTGTCATTATAGGAGCTCTGGGCTTTGACGATGACTTCAACACTCTAAGCCTAGAAGAGAAGAGAAACATGCAAAACCACCAAACGGGATCTCGCCGGGAACCCCCACCTCCTCCTGTGCCTCCAAATAGGCAGTAAGTAACATGGTGATTCTGTTCCCTTTTTTTCCTTCTCTTCCTAGACAGCAGAACTGTTTTAATGCTGCTTTTGCTTCCTTCCTAGATTTCACCGAGAGAGAGAAGGTACATCAAGAGACCAGCCAAAAGTGACCAACACTATGCGCAAAATGTTTTTGCCCAGCACCCAGTCGGGACAAAGAGAAGGCCTCATCAAACACGTGCTTGCCAAGAGAGAGAAGGCATATGTCAACCTTCACAACTTCAGGTTAGAGCTGTGACTGAGGAACAGTGTGCACAGAGACAAAGCTGTTTAATCTCTTCTGTGAACCCATATCTAGCCCAGATTTGAAATCTGACAGCTGCTGATGTGCAGCCAGCTTGGGTGGCTAAGCGAGGATCAGTGCAGACTGAAAGTCAATTAAGTGCCTGCAGTGCAGCTTCTCCTTTTGCATCTTTTCCCCTGTGTGTGTCAGATCTCTTGACCCTCAAGTAAAACTGAAGCAATTGGACAGAAAGAGGATAAAGGCAGCCATGTCTTAGTGTTGCCCCACATGACATGATGTTAAAAGAGCCACATGTTTGCTGGCCCCAGTGATGAAATGTCTTTAGTATTGTAACATTCTGCAAAATCCTTGAGATGCTTGTCACTGAAAATGAGCCAAGCCTAGAAGAAGTTTCAGTTACCCCATAGCTGGCATGGCCCTGCACATGGACAGCTCGTATGTTGTGTTGGCTCCCAACCTGAATGCTGCTGTGCATGCACTGGAGAGACTGCGCTGATGCAGTTCTTACTGTGTTTTCTAACAGTTAAGCTGCTTTTGTGTTGTAGATTTTTTGTGGGAACATGGAATGTGAATGGGCAGTCTCCAGACAGCAGCTTGGAACCCTGGCTGGTGTGTGACACAGAGCCTCCAGACTTCTATTGCATTGGGTTAGTAGCAAGGACCTCATATTTTACTTAAGGTGCTGGATTTCTTATTGGATGCTGGTGGGCTGTATTTGTTTTAAGTTCCTGTCATGTTCTCAGAGGTTCCACAAAGCTGAGCTATGTCTCAGAAAAGCTCTCTGAGGGGAAGGAGCCATTTGGATGGGGCAGAGTTAAACAAGGCTGGCATGACATAACAAAACAGATTTTCCTTCAGGCATCTGCAGAGCTCTCTGGTTATCCTCCACCTAAAGTAATACTTCTCAGAGAGATGGTTGCTGGAGTGTGTTGCAGTATGGTGTCAGAAGCACTGTGGTGAAATTCTGCTGTTTTATTTAGCAAGTGGGAATAAGGAGCTTCTCTTCCAAGAAGAGCCGTTGCTAGAGGTTGCACATTGGACTTTCCTGTAGAAAGATGGTCTGTAGGAGAGGTGGGATGTGCTAAGTTGGCTTGGCTTTTTAGGTTCCAGGAGCTGGACCTCAGCACAGAGGCTTTTTTCTACTTCGATTCTGCAAAGGAGCAAGAATGGCTGGCTGCTGTGGAGAAGTCCCTGCACCCTCAGGCTAAGTATAAGAAAGTGAGTTCTTTTCAGTGTTGTGGGGTCTTGTCATACAGTTGGCATGATTGGGAGGAAAAGAGAAAACTTTGAAAGTTTGGGAGGAAAAGAAAAGGCTTCCCCTTTCCTCACCTGACCCAAAGGGCGATGATTAGAGAAACCAGGGTTGTATACTTGGCATGTGTGTACCCATGCCTGTGCCAAGTATGCCAGTTTAAATCTGGAGAGTCTACTTCTGCCCCACAGTTGTAGGGGGATATTGTACTTCGAAGTAGAAATTTATAAAGATGGGCATCAAAATGACTTTACAAAATACCAGGTAGGTGTCAGAGAAGTAGTATGCTCAATAGAATCATAACAGTGGGTTCAAATTCTTTATCTCTGTTACCCTGTCACCCTTGTATTATAGAAGCAAGGTGTGTCTTGAGCCAGTAAATTAAATTAATAGCTTTTCCTTGAAGGGATGATTTATGAGGTGAAATCTAACAGAAGCTGCTGCCTTGAGACAGAATTGCTTCAGTTGTGGCAGGAGGACTTTATTCTGGCTGGTTTAGAGTGAGCCGTTGTTTATCTCTGCTGTAGCAAACCTTTCAGCTGTAGATACCAGCCCTAAATACAGTAACTGGTTTCCCCTTCCTCCTTAGCCCATGCGTTCACCCCTGCCGCAACCCTGTCCTACCTGCATTGAGTTCAGCTCAGTGGCATGTGTTACAGGTAATCACAGAAGGAAAACAGCACCTTGCTGAACTGAGATGTGTCAAGAGGGAGCCAGGGGTCACAACCTGACCTGTGGAGAGGCCTGTCCCTTTGCTTTACTTGAGTTTTAGGTGAATATCTCCCACCCTTGTGAAAGGGAGAGAACAGGATATGGCTGCAGGCAGGGGGAAGTGACTGAAACTGTAGATAAAACTTGTGGTTGCATACAAATTTCACTCCTGCAGAGTGGACAGAGTGCTTGGGCTCTTCCAGTTGAATTCTCTGATTTCAGCTTCTTCCCTCACTACACAGACAGAATCCCAAAACATCTTAATGTTTTTATGCCTCTAAAGTGAGCGTGTAGACTGTGCTTGAGAAGATGAGGCCTTGTCGCTGGCTTTCAGAGCTGTGACCCCACTGTTCTGAAGGTGCAGGGAGATCATGAACTGGGAAGTGCATTGGCTTACCACGTGTAAAAGAAGCAGCGGCAGACCCGAGATCCCTGCTGGGACAGTGCACATCAGCGCTGTGCTAACACCTGTGGGCTGAGCTCTGCAGCAGAGGAGAATTTCTTAGCTCCAGAAAGAGGCTCTGCATTAGAAAACAAGTGTTTCTGGAAAGGAAACAGCTATCGCTCTGAGATGGCTGCTTTTTGGTACCCCATGTGTCAGGCACGTTTGCCTCAGGAAGTAAGACCTTTTCTGTATGTTCCCCTTTAGCGCATGTCACAGGCTCCACTGTAGTTCAGAGTAAGCAAAGGTGAGCATCAACTCCCAGCTGGACCTGCAGCCCTCAGGGACAGCCGTAGCCAGCACCTCTCTGCAACATGCCCAACTAGAGCACTCGGTATCTTCTTCTGGTTGTTTTGCTGATAGAGCACAACTTAGTGTAAAAGGCTGAGACTTCACAAACAGATCTGCTACATGTTTATTAAGTTTCCCTTGCCTTGCAATACAGCCCTGTTGGTAGGGAAGCACCAGAGTGGGAAATGTTGTGAGCTCAGCACAGCTGATGGCTGTTGGTGTATGACAGATTGTCCTCCAGAACCTTGCTTTTGGACAGGAGGTCCTTTAGGTAATGTTGCAAGCAGGGATAGAGTACAAAATACAATGAGGAACAGGGAGAGCCAGAGAAGCAGAACATCAGGCAGAGCATGCAAATCAGAACTGTATTTCCATTGCCTTTCTGAGAGGTCGGGATCCCTTTTTTTTTTGCAGGTGCAAATGGTCCGTCTAGTTGGGATGATGTTGCTCATATTTGCTAGGAAGGATCAGCTGAGCAATATTAGAGATATCATGACGGAGTCTGTGGGCACAGGAATCATGGGAAAGATGGTGAGTTACCAGGGCCAATTTCTTGCTTCCATGTGTCCATGCAAGGAACAGCACAGTCTGATTTTATTCACCTGTCTGTGCTGTCCCTGTCTTTTCCCGGCTGCCTCGCCTGCTGCCTTCACTAACGACGCCAATATCTGCTCTCCCCAGGGCAACAAGGGTGGTGTGGCAGTGAGGTTTGTGTTCCACAACACAACCTTCTGCATTGTCAATTCCCACCTTGCTGCTCATGTGGAGGACTTTGAGCGGCGAAATCAGGATTATAAGGATATCTGTGCTCGGATGGGTTTTGTAACCCCTGATGATAGTCTACCTCAGCTCAACATCATGAAACACGAGTAAGTTTATTTTGATGTTTTCCCTTTTGAAGTGGTGGTGAATAATCCAAAGTGAGTCAGAATCACAGCAACAGGAGATTTCGTGCAGATAAGTTTTCTGGCTTAATAATATAACTGAAAGTGCCAAGGCCTTTGGTGTGCTAGAGCTCCTGCAGTCAAACTACGTGGTCACCTCACTGCAGTGACTTGTGCAGCTTGTCTGTAATGGCCCTTTCCTTGCACGTTGTGTATACTTCATTTCAGCAGGCACCATTCCTGAGTCGATGGCTGAATGTTACAGGGCTTGAAGAAACTGAGGGGGTTTTTTTGTGATAGGGAAATGGGAGTATGAGTAGAGGAAGAAAAGGGATAATAGGTGAGCAGAGGCTGTGCTGTTTAGGCTTTTTTGAATAACAAGTGCTTGCGATTGCTATTTCATTTTCTTTTTGAATTAGTTGGATGATATACAGGCAATACTTGATTTATTTTTTATTTTTTTTAATGAGGTGACAGTGGTGCTGAATAATCCAAATCAAACGTGTACAACCAAGCATATAAATTGTTTTCTTAAACAGATACAAATGATTAATACTTTTGTAGTTAATATTTAAACCATTTAAAAACTGAAAATAAAATGCAGAGTGGATTGGAACAGAAAAAACTTCAAATATTAGATTATCCTTGATAATCCACTAATGGAAATTTTGAGGTTTGACTATAAACAGGAAGAACTTTTATACTAGAAGAGGGGTTTAGATCTTAACCTTTAAATGAAACCTTTATGGAGTAATGAGTGAATACCACAAGTGTTTCTTTAGCTGCTGGTAATAAGAAGGCTGTAGGTCTGTTTGAAAGCCCAGAGAGGGGCAGAGTAAGAGCAGGCGCTGATGAGTGAGATAGGACAGTAACATTCTGGAGGTCATAAACTCAACAGGAACCTAATGCTGCTTTTGCCAATTCTGCATCAGTCAGTCTTTGCTGGGTAGATAACACAGTAGTGGCCTGATCTGACTGAAAGAAAAGCAGTGGAAAATAAACCAGTAAAACCATGGTATCACACGAGGTCTGAGCACACAGATACGTGTATATCAGCCTGCCTAACTGGTCGACAAGCAGGCTCTGCTTAACAGGCTCTGTCATTGCCCTCTCCTGTATGCGTGAAGAGCCTGAATACTAGATGGATTTTGTGTAGCTTGAAAGGTTATGAAGCTTGGTGAGATACACTGGTTTCACTTCATTAGAGAGTTGGCGGTATTCTCAGGCATTTTTCAGACTGAGATGAACTCGCGTATCTCCCATTAAACTAAGTCTTCAACCCCACACGGGATTCCAAAGGAGATGGACTTAGTGCTGTAGTTACTGCTGCCACTAGGAGTTTCTGCAATCAGACTCAATCTTTCATATTTCCTTTTGTCTTCCATGTGTCTCAATCACCCGTGACCAACCATCTATCCTCCTACACCCCTTCTTCCCTGTGTGGCCTGCAATACTAACTAGTGGCTCTTCTTTTCCACATTTGTCTTTGTTTTCAGTGTTGTCATCTGGCTAGGAGACCTGAACTACAGGCTTTGTCTCCCTGATGCCAGTGAAGTGAAAAGTCTTATCAGTAAGAATGAGCTTCAGAAATTGCTGACATATGACCAGGTCAGTGAACTCCCCTTACATTTGCTTTGTACTTGTGAGGTCATCTTGGTTTAAGATGTGCCTGTGCTTGGGAGAAGCTGGCAGACACTCAGCAATAAGTGTCTGTAGACATAGATGCTAGACCCTAGACAGAGCTCTGGGTGTCCTGGTGACATCAGCCCCCTAAACAAAAACAGATTGTACGTTAACTGGGGTTAACTGGGTGACCCTGGCAATTACTGTAGAGGTGTCTTGGCATCTCATTGGCAGAGTTCTCTCTTATGTACAAACTACAAGCTAGAACATAGGAGTTTGTAACACCAACAAAAGCTGCGGTAATCAGTGTTCTGGAAGAGGTATTGATTTGGAGACCAGTGTTTGTAGCCAAGGCTCTCTGCTCAGCCAGTTTGACCTAAATTCTGTGCTGTAGTCTTCCCCACTCAGCGTTTCTTTGCAACACTAAAAACTGAGACAGCACCAGATGTGCCTTTAAGATGAAGGATTGTACCTATGAAACATGAACAGAAATAGCATAATACCATCTCTGACACACAATTTAACAGTAAATCTGATTGATTCTGTCTGTAGCTCATTTCTGTTGTGCTGCGAAGCTTCATGCAGAAAACAATTGTAGCTTAGATTTCTGTGAGGAAAACAGCTAGGAGATTTTTCAGAAGAGGAAATAAGAAAAGGAAAGTAGTGTCATGTTGTCAGCCAAGCAGCATTCCTGGAGGCCTTTGCTAAAATGATTGGCAGTGAAATATTAATGGTGATGCTTAAGCCTGAAAACTAATGAAGGCATTTAGCACAAGTGAAGCAATTAATATTTCCCTTAACTATTGTTTTATGCTGCCTGCATGGTCTGGTAAGCAGTGCTGTGTCAATTTGTATTCAGTCTGTTTAGAAAACATTCCAGTGATGTGTTGAATTTTTACCTTTGTTAAAGCTGTAAGGTCTGAGAGGCAATTTGGGGATGCCTGGTGAATCCCATGGCCACCGGTTGCAGTTCCTCTGCCTACAGATCTGCTCTCTGACACTCTGTGTGTGAGTGGGTTTGGGGTGGTTTGTATTGTTTGGTTGTGGTTTTTTTAAGTGTTCTTTTTCTGGTTTAGCTGAATATTCAGCGCACTCAGAAGAAAGCTTTTGCAGATTTCACCGAGGGAGAGATTAAATTCATCCCCACTTATAAATATGACTCTAAAACAGATCGCTGGGACTCCAGGTAAATCAGCTGCCAATGGACATGTTTACCTATGACATACAAAAGAATTTTCTCACAAAACTTGATTTCCTGCTTCCTAGAGCTGGAAGTACCTCTGTTATGGTGATGGCTGGAGTACACAGACAAGTTTGTACTCCTTTGGTTTCCCTGTTTTCTGAAATAAGCAGACCCTCTATATGTTGACCAGGCACATGCCTTAAACCTTGGTTGCTACTAATTCCAATAGACGAAGATGGGTAAAGCGTGAACTCACAAGTGGCCCTGCACCAGAGGGTTTTTTCTGCTACCAGGGACAGACAAACGGTATAAAAAGAATTGGAGAGATAAGGAAATTCTCTCTCTGAGTCATCCTGTCCCCTGACATGCACACCCGCAGGGGTGGCTACGCTGCGATAGCAGCAGTGGTTCCTGCTTGCTGATCTCTGCTTGGTGCCTCCCACAGACATTTATGCATCTGCTGCAGAAGCTTGCTCTAAACAGAGAAACTACCAAGAAGGAGTTTCAAACCACATAGCAGTTGGATTTTACTCTCTCTGTGGTTATGAATCAGCACAGTAGTTAATCTGGAGAAGGATAACCCGGGGTTCAGACTTCATAACATAATAGTAATAGCTGAGTAGACTTTCTGTAGTGGAAACAGTAAGTGATGGATCAGATCGTAGTGGGCAGAAAGATCTCGCAGCAAAAGAAACTAGCGCGGCTTGGGTCCCAGTACACATGGCTTCTGGCTGTGGAACAAGTCTTGTTTGAGGTTATTTTGTTTCCTGATGCTGGAAAAGACGGGAATTTTAGCTACTGTATAGGACAAGGCGAAGAGAGCAGAAGAAATAACGTAATATTCAAGTTGAGGGAAGTGATAGGAATTCATCCCATCACTGCTGATGCAGTCACTGATGGTGGGGGTGGAGGGAGCTGCCTGGCCAGGAAAAGGAACAGCTTGGATGGTTTACTGGGATTGCTGGATTTCCCTGGTAACCTGTTTTTCTTTGTAGTGGAAAGTGTCGTGTGCCAGCATGGTGTGATCGAATCCTTTGGAGAGGAGGGAACATAAATCAGCTCCGGTATTGCAGTCATATGGACCTGAAGACTAGTGACCACAAGCCAGTCAGCGCACTTTTCCGCATCGGGGTAACGTTTTTTATATGCTAGACTAAGATCACAACATTGTCATGCATTCCTTCAGGAGGTGGATTATATAGTCAAGGCACCCCTGCTAATGCTATTACAAGAGGGCAGAGTAAATAAAAATGTGTCCTCTGTGTAGGTGTGCTGCTGTTTGGCAGTGGTGCCAGCCTCTGCTCAGCAAACAGCTTGGCAGCTGTGGTCTTTATGTGCAGTGCACCTTAGCTTGTGTAGCACCAGGACAGTAATGCTCCCTCATGATTGCTGGAGTTTACCCAAGCAGGTGCGGTCATGTAGTAAATAAAAGGGCATTCCCATTGACCGCTTTAATGATGCTGCTTAGCTTTCTAGGGTATAACCCCCAATGTTTAGTACTAGAACAGGTAAGCTACTGTTTTCTCTTCACACAGCAGAAACCTGTAAATAATTGTGCCTGCTGTTGCAGTGTTGCTTCTGATGTGTTAAGAGAGCAAGTCACTGGTTCACGTCTGAATTTCTTTGGTGGTGAATGGCTGTCAGCAAATTTTAGTTTCCTAGCTTACTGTATAGAGACAGTCCATGTCCATTTTTGCTACTTCCTGCTCCCTAGGTAGCTCAAGTCTCCTTAAAGGAGAGCCTTTCTCCTGCTCCTCCGGCGAATCATGAGTAATGCTGCAGGATGCCAATGCTGTTCCACAGATATCACCCCCAGTAATCTCCCAGTAGTGTGCGATCAGTGGCCAGAAAGACCCTTTTTGTCTAACATTTGTAGGGGTAAAACGTGCGTAAAGTTGCATATGCAGCTTGGAGGTGCACCCATGCGTGCAGATTCTCTTTGCCTTTCAGCTGCACATAGCAAGTGCTTGGAGAAATATTTAACTTCTGCGGTTTACTCATGATCAAAAGCTGGTCAGAAACTTTGCTGAGTGTTTTCTTCCCTTCCACAGGTAAAGGTTGTGGATGAGCAGAAGTATCGAAAGTTGTTTGAAGACATCGTTCGTATAATGGACAGAATGGAGAATGACTTTCTACCTTCGCTGGAGCTAAGCAGGAGAGAAGTGAGGATGAAACCTGAATTGCTGTGCACTTCCCAAGCACAGCAGCCTTAGAAGTGCTAGAACTACTTTTAAAGATTTTGGTTCAGTAAACTGGATTATAGGAAATTGAACTTTATCCATTATCTTATGATCAGGAATTGGACTAGAAGGGACATCTTGTCTTGGCTTCTTGGCAGGTCTTGTGTTAGTTCTGCATTGTGTGCGCACTTCTCAGTCATGGGTTGCCACTGCAGAGTCCGAGTAGCGCTAGCTGTTCCCCCCATCTTGGCCACTATCATGACTTGTCTTTTCTCTTTGCTCTGCAGTTTGAGTTTGAGAATGTGAAGTTCCGTCAGCTGCAGAAGCAGAAGTTCCAGATTACCAATAATGGGCAGGTCACCTGTCACTTCTCCTTCATCCCAAAGCTCAACGATAGCCACTACTGTAAGCCATGGCTTCGGGCCGAGCCTTGTGAAGGTTACTTGGAGCCAGGTGAGTTTTACCATGGTTTCTCCAGCAGTAGTTTCTACCCCATCTCCACTCAGTCTTTCGTGTGTCTCACCTTTCTCGTCATCATGCTTGTCTGTCTTCTCAGTTTTGTGGCCTTTGTCCCCGCTACGCTATGTTTGTCCTTGTCATCCCTTTTGGAGAGTGTCTATGTGTTCTTGAGAGCTCCTGTCTGTTGCAGATGAAAGCACAGACATTTCACTGGATGTGTACGTCAGTAAGGACTCGGTAACCCTTCTGAACTCTGGCGAGGATAAAATCGAGGATATTCTTGTGCTTCACTTGGACCGAGGGAAGGACTATTTCCTTACCATCAGTGGGACCTACCTGCCCAGCTGCTTTGGCACCTCCCTGGAGGCCTTATGCCGAATGAGGCGACCGATCCGAGAAGTTCCAGTCACCAAACTCATTGACCTGGTGAGTGGCAGCGTTCTGGAGCAGCTCTCTTAACAGTGAGAGAGCATATTCCCTTCTGTTTACTCCTAAAAGCAGGAGTAAAAGCAAGCCTTCAGCTTGGGTCAGCTGTGCTGGCTGTGAGCTGATTGACTTTTTCCAGAGCTTGAGGTGCTCTTTTATTTTTTCCTTCCACCACAACCAACGGCTTTTGACATACTGTACTTTATCCCCTGTTTCTGAGTAGGTTCTAAATACTGTTTGGTAGGACAAAAAAGTGGTCCCAGCACCTTGTGTTCTGTTACTGTTGTGTTGGTGCTGGCAGGCTCAGCTGGGTGGCACTGGTGTGTCACGAGGTATGATTGAAATGCTCTCCTCGAGGTGCCTAAGCTTCTTCTGCAGTAACAAGGACTCCAGGATCCTTTTTCTTCTGGACGCTTGTGGCATTCGTACTTCTCCAGGAAAGGAACAAGCAGAAGCAGGAGGACCGAAGAAAGGACTTCGATGCTGTTAGGTGTACTGATGAGTACAGCTCAGCAAATGGCTGGTCTTGCAGCCTCTCTGGCCAGTTCCTCTCACACTGACTGCAGTGAGCAACTTCTTCTGCACTGCAGAGACAGCTGTTCCTCTCCGCAGCTTAACACACCCCTAGCATCAATATTCATCCTTCCAAAGCCACTTGTGTGCGCATGAGGGGGTGCGATTGTGCCCTAGTCACCTTTTGTCTTTTTGGTATCTCATGACTGTTTCTGAGAGTAAGTGCCATTTTGGGGATCTTAATTCTTGGTTTCAGTCTGTGTTCGTTCCTCTCTTCTGCTGGCCCTTCCCGGCCTTGCTTCAGTAAGGTTCTGGAGGTTTAGTCTATTTACCTGTTCTTGTTTAGCCAGAAAAGCCATTTCTTTTTTTTTTTTCACTTGGAAGATTAGCCCAGTTCTTTTAGTCTCTCTGACATGTAATATCTTTCCTCTTTTCTCATATCTTGCAGTCTCATCCTTACATGCTTTTTTTTTTTGTCCAGTGAGCTGCTGCTTTTTCACATCTGTACATTTGACAGCTTCCACTCCCATCTGCTTCCACTTCTTTCTCTTCCCTTTAGCAGCTGCACCATGCCTCTTGCTGCCTCTTCCAGTTCCCACCTTTTGTTGTGTCTACTTTTCTCACAGGCCCACCATTCAGAAAGGTTGCTTTTATACCAGAATTTTGATTTTGTAATCACAAGATCAGGCTAAGCAGAATCCAAGTGGCAAGATACATGTTTGCCTCTTCAATTCAAGCAGCTAATCCAGGCCTCTGGCTCCTCGTACTTTTCAGGATTCAACTGAAAGTCAGCCTTGTTCTAGAAATCTGTTTAACTTGGTCTGGAGCATTTTGTCAGTCCTTGCGTCTTTTCCACCTGCGTTTTCCTGCTCAGTGCTGACTTCCTGCTTGATAGATAGGAACTTGTGCCTAGACTCTAAGCTTCTGCCCTCACAGACACACGCTATTATTTACTTTTCTAAGAGTACTTTGAGGCTTCTTCTGCTTCCTTTACCTGTGGGTTTCCTTCTTCTGTTATTCAGTGAAACGTATAGAAGTGCAGGAAGCAAAACAATTGGAGGAGAGCACCCATCCCAGTATCTACAGCAAAGGAACAGTCTCTTGTGTCAGTGAGGTCAGTGTGACGGCAGTACTTCAGTGGGAACGTGTTGAGAACTCAAGGAATACGATGTGTTTAACAGCCCAAAGCAAAATTCAGTCGCTTAGATTATAAAGCTACTGTCATGTTAAAGCTATTTGAGGTCTTTGGTTTTGATCATACCTGTGAGTTGAGAAATTCTTGGGAGGCAGGATGAGCTGAGCACTTCCTGCAAGGGAGAGTGGTGCACATGCTGCCCACTCTGCAGCCCAGAAGCGTTCTGGTCCGGTGACGTATCTTTAGCTGATATTTAGACTGTGTGCAAGGAAGGCAGTGTGTTTGTGTATTAAAAAACGTTTTCCCTCCTGCACTTATGCAGTGTTAGGGCTTGTCATTCACTGCATCAAGGATTTTTTTCAGCGTGGCTAGACTGTATCTGTGTTCAGCAGAGCGGGGTCTGGAGAATGCAGGTCAGTAAGGGTCTGAGAGGCAGTTTGATGCAGGGTAGCGAAGTGTAGGTGGGAGCTTCTTTGGAAATGGCTCTCCTAGTTCTCCTGGGAGAAGCTGCTGAGACTTGAGCATCTCACCTTTGGGATTTCAGTATCAGTGTCTCATCCTGTTTTTTCTTGGGATCCTACTGTGGGCTTTAAAAAGCCTCTTGAAGAATCTCTGTCAGGAGCAGGTTAGTCTCATGGAGCTAATTGTGCCAAACGCTACAGGAAGAGAGGTGAAGAGCAGGGCAAGCAGTCAGGTAGGTGGTAGTGAGACTGTTGAGATGACTCACCCAGTTACGAAACGAGCCTCTCTCCTGTGCAGCGTGGCTATCTGGCATCCCAAACCTGTGACTGTGGTCCCTCCCCCTGTGCCTTGGAAGAAGAACCTGCGCCAGCTCGTGTTTGGAGCAAGCTGTTCTCTGCGAGAGGCTGGTCTGTTGTGGCTGTGTTAAAACTCGGTGAGCCTCCAAAGGAAGCAGGCCCTGCAGAAGCCACAGGGGAGCCCGAGATGCTGCTCCCTCCCAGGCCTGCCCTGCGCAGTGGCAGCTGCAGCTACGTTTCCAGCTCAGCTCTTGAATGCTCCCACCCTTTAAAGGTCGATCCGCCGAAACTCAGCTTGAGCAGCCTGCTTCTGTTTCCTCCTGCAGACTCCACCAAGCAGTGTCTTGTGCTGCCAGCCTGCGCTGCGCTGGAAAACGGATGCTGTGGTTCAGGATCGCCTGAGGGATTGGACATGCAGCTTGGAGGGGGCTTTGGCATGCTCCTCCTTGCAGTGTGTTAATGCTATTAGGTTGAGACAGACGAGCAGCCTGGGGTTTTGAGCACAAACACTCATTTCCCTGACTATACACAAAGCTGCTTAGGGGGCCTGTTAGCTCCACAGCTGCCACACACTCAGAAATACGGATTTAGCCTAGTGAATGTTTTATCTCTGGCCTGGTCGCAAGGGAAGATGGCTGAAATAATACAGGGATATTTATTTCTGACCAGAAGGATTCAAGAAGGGAAAATTCTTCCTGGCAGACACCTCTTCTCTGCCTATGGCCTGACTGTCTGCTGGATAGTGAACAGTGGTGCTGCAAGGCTGCTTTGAGGAGTTTGCAGAAATCCTGACAAGGTTGTGCATCATGTGAGCAGGATTTTTGCTAATTGGCAGGCAAATCTCT
Source organism: Ibycter americanus (assembly GCA_035590275.1). Taxonomy (NCBI): domain Eukaryota; kingdom Metazoa; phylum Chordata; class Aves; order Falconiformes; family Falconidae; genus Ibycter; species Ibycter americanus. The sequence goes on along the minus strand of JAVJGI010000037.1, from coordinate 128,204 downwards.
CACAGCAGGTTTAACTTTGGCCATGTCAGCAAAATGTGTGAGGGACCTAGCATTCAGTGGGTTCTTGTAATGCAAATTAGGTTTCTGCTTAATCTGAGAGTGCATTCTCTCTCTTAACAATACTTTTTCCTCTTCTCTCTTTCCCACTGCTCTCAGGGAGAAGACAGCTTCTTAGAAAAGGTAACGCAAGCAATTGCTGGGGAAGTCTGCTTCTCAGTGACTTGTGTGTAAAGAATGAGAGTTTTCCCCTTGTTTTCTGCTGAAGAGGGAAGGGGAGGTGGGTGCAGAGGGAGCACTTGTTCCAGCAAAACCTCTTAGCACAGCTGTGGGCTGGATGAGAACATGTAGGAGCTCAAAAGTGACCCTGTAGCCAAGATGGGGCCAGCCCAACCGAGCTGCCTAAAGCTTACCAAATTCACTTTGGGGAAAAAATACTCTCCTGATCCTGGCAGCAATGATAGATATTTCCAGAAAAGATTGGCAGCCTTTAACATATCTGAATTAGCTTTAACCATGCATATAAGGTGGGGTTCACCATAGCACCCTCTTCAGACACATGGGGAGAGGGCTGAATGAGAAAATGGAAGTCTTGTGCTCTTTCAATCTTGTTGTGTCCTGATGGAAGCCGAGGGAGGGCCTCACGTAGGAGACAGACATTTCTCCGCTTCCTCGAGCAGCAGAGCTTGGGCTGCCAGCTCATGCAGCCACCGATGCCTGAGCAGGATTGCTGCTTTCCTTTGCACTTGTGCTCTGCACTGGAGGCCAAGCGAGTCGTTGAAAGAGCAAGTGGGAGATGCTGGTGTGTATGGGGGTGTGTGGCAGCAATTTTCCTGCTCTCCCTGCACTTGGCTCAGACATTTGATAACGTGTTCGAGCGGGCTCTGTGCAAGCTTCCTGGGCTGGGTGACTTGTCCCCCTCCAGGCTGTCAGTGCAGGGTAAAACAGGAGAGGGAATGGATGTCCGCTCTCCAAGAGGGGCTTAAACTCAGATGCTGAACCAGATAAAGCTCCCAGACTCCTTCCTAGCAGAGGGAAGGGAGGAGTTTGGTGCCTGCCTACTGGGAACATCCTTTTGCAGAGCATCTCCCCGCAGAGAGGACGCAGACATGCCTTCCCTTCCTGGCACATGGCAGGAGAGGGCGCTCGGGGCCCGGCCAATGCACAAGGAAAACCGAAGGCCCAGCGCCGCAGCCGCCGCCTCCTCATCCTCATCCTCCTCATCCTCCTCCTCTGCCCTGAGGCGCCGGGAGCCTCTTCCTCTGCTCTAAGCAGCTGGGCTCTCCTGCCTTGGGGGTCTCCCCAGCTCTCCGAGTTACGCCAAGGGCAGCCTGGCAGAGTGAAACGCTGCTCCGGTGCTCAGCCCTGGTGCTGTGATGCCCTGGCGTGGGGCAGGGGGGTCTGTTGAAGAGCCCTTGGCCCTCAAAGAGGGTCTGCAGCTCTTACCTTGTCCCTCTCAGAGGAAAGCCGTAACACGCTTGGCTAACATGCTGCTTCTGAACCTTGCCTGTGTGCTTGGATGAGTAAGGCAGATGTGTAGCTGTGACCTAGCATCTGCTGGCTGGGTAAGATCTAGTGGTGTGCAGGGCAAAGCTGTGCTGTGTGGCAAACGTGGCTGGCTATTGCCTGTGCTGGTGGGGCTTGTGGCAACCTCGGGTGTCTCTGGGTCACAGGGGGAAGCCAAACCCAGCCCCGGCTAGCTGTGAGTGATTGTGTGTGCTGCAGAGGGACAGCAATCACAGTTGTCGTGTAAGCTGACAGCTGAAACGAAGTCCTGTGCGCTTGGCTCATGGTGCTCCTCTCTGCTGGTGTCCTTGGGTTCTGTTCCTCTTTATGGCGGTCTCTTCTGGGTGCTTCTGCTGGATGTGCTTCAGGAGAGCTGTGCATGGCTTCCTCCTTGGGAGCACACAAGGACATGAGCGATCATAAAGTAAGAATAAAATCAAGCAAAAAACATCGATCCCATTAAAGATTGGTGTGATGGGGATTTCTAAGCAGTTGAGCTCGTCAGCTGCTTTGCATGAGTAAGTGGGAAAACGTGACCATCTTCTGCAGTTTCATGGTGGAGCAGGCAGGTTGTTCTGTGGGACAGCGGGAGGGAGCGGAGCTGGGACCTACAGAGCGATTGCTCTCTGCTGTAAAAGCAAGTAAGGGCCAGGGGAGTCCTGGGTCCTGCTGCTTCCCCTCTCCAGGCTTTCTTTACCAATGCCCTTCCAGAGGGACTGAGGTTTCCCTGAAACCATCTGTGCTCTTTGCCACCAGGAGAAATCCGTTCTACAGATGGGCTCCCTGGACAGCGAGGACACAAGTGAGATGCCACTGCAGATCCCAAAGGAGATCTGGCTCTTGGTGGACCACTTGTTCAAGCATGCCTGCCACCAGGTGAGAGAGAGGGCCTGTGCCATGCCGGGAGGCTCTGGAGGGCTTGGTGACCTGATTCATCACTCATGCTTGGAGATCAGCTCCAGTTTGGTATTTACAGGGCAGGGCTTTTCCCCTGTGCTTGAGACACTGGGCTGGGGGTACCAGCTTTCACCCCACTGTTACTATGTGCCTCAGCCTCTGTGAGGAAGGTGACTTTGTGCATCCCTGTGCTGGTTTTGGCAGGAGGACCTGTTCCAGACTCCAGGCATGCAAGAAGAGTTGGAGCAGATCATTGACTGCCTGGACACCAATATTCCTGAGACAATCCGTATCCTTGCTGTGCCTGACTTTCCCAGGAGCCTGCTGGTTCTCAGCTCTGCTGGGAGAGCTCTGTGACCTCGAGCTGGCAGGGTCCCTGCGGGGGGATTGGCTCCCCTCTGTTCCCCCAGAGATAACCTCTCAAAGCTGAACGTATGTTGGCTAAAGCAGCCAGGGGGCTGGGGCTCTGGAAGCCTCTGTGAGGCTGCGCCAAGCACAAGAGTTGGTGAGGCTGGGTGCTGGGGGGCATGATCTAGAGAAACTGCTAATGGAGCTGAGGACTTCTGTGGGGCTAGAGCGTGGGCAAATATAGTGGAGGGTGGATGGGACAGGGTTTTCTATGAATGGGGGACAATGGAGGAAGAGGGGAGGGCTTTGATGTCAGGGGACGGTTAAGCAAATAGGGAACTTCCAAGACCTGCAAGGAGGAAGCAGAGACTAAGCAACTGGGAAGGAGAAGAAGCAGGGAGTAGTCTGGAGAGGAAGGTGGTCCATCTGCTCAGCGTGTCCCTTGATTCCTACCGGTCCAGCGGGCAGTAACCACTCTGTGGCTGAAGCACTTCTCATCTTCCTGGAGGCTCTGCCAGAGCCAGTGATCTGCTACGAGCTGTATCAGCGGTGCCTTGACTGGTCGTACAACAGCCGGCTATGCCGACAGGTGCGGTGCTGCCTCTGTCCTTGTCCGCTTGCTGTGGGGTCAGGGCAGCTCTCCCTGCTGTGAGCACTGCCTTGGTCCTGGGGCTTGCTGGGTCCTGCTCCCTTCCCGTGTGCTGGTGAGGAGGCTTTGGGAGCAGGGACTCAAAGGTTCTTTGCAGTGGACAGGATGACCTGAGTGCCGTGGCAGTGCTTTCCTGTCCCAAGGTTGGCACTGCATCGTCTCCTGGCAGTCCTGGTGGAGCACACAGGGAAAAGCAGCCCTGGGGAGTGGAAGAGCCTCCGCAGGTCTTGGGGGCTTAAGCGCTTTCTCAGAGCTGCAATTCCTGTGCTTCCCTTAAGGGCTATGAGTGAGCGGCTCTTAAAAATAGCTGGTGGGGCAACAAGCAAGGCCAAGCATGTCCTTGGGCAGAGGAAGAAGTTTTGGGGCACATTTTCAGTACTTGCATCAGGAAACCTCTTGTCTTGGTCTTTGTGCTGCTGGTGTGCAGTTCATGGAGGGTAAGAGCTGGGATCTGACTGGAGACGAGCAGGAAGCAGTCCCAGGGCAGTGGTAGTTTTTGCCTGGTGACAGTTTACCCTAGAGGCAGTGCTACCAGGAACCAAAGCCCATGAGTGCCATTAGCGCTAGGCTACAGCGGGTGGCTCATTGCTTGCTTGTTGGGTCTGTGGCTCGTGCCAGTAGTGAGGCAGTGGCCTCAAGGTAGTGGAAAGGGGAAGGCTGCCCCTCTGGAGTCCAGAGTGCCACAGCGTGCCCAGGCTGCAGCGATGTGAGCTGGGAGAGCTTCCTGTTTCCTTTGCAGGTGATTTTTCAGCTGCCTCGTTGCCATCGTAGCGTGTTTCGGTACCTAATGTCATTCCTCCGAGAGCTGCTCAGATACTCCGAAGACAACAATGTCAGTGTCGCCATGATCGGTAAGTGTGTCGTTTCTCTGCTGTGCTCCTGCTGCTCTCACTGAAACATAACGCCTTCCTGGTCCCTTTCAAGGTCTCCATTCCTGACCAGTAACTAATTTTGCCTACCTCTGCAGCCGCCTTGTTCTCCAGCCTCCTCTTGCGCCCTCCACCCAATCTGGTGGCAAAGCAGACTCAGCAGGACCGCCAGCGTGCCATCAACTTCCTCTATAGCTTCCTGCTTGCTGGGGACGAGGAGTGACTCCTGCCTGTGTGCCAAAGCGGAGGCCTGTGCCGCCAGCCTTGCGTGGAGGCCAGGCCTCTCACAGCTCCAGAGGGTAAAAGGCTCTAAGCTACTCCAAGTGCTGTGTTTACAGTTGGAAGGGATGTGTTTCCCTCTCCTTCCCAACGCTGTACCCTACGCTGCAGAGGACCTGCACACTCATTGCACTGCCATCTTCGACAGGAGCCTCCTGCTTTCTCCCGGGAAGCTGGGTGGATCTGTTGATACCCAAGCACTGTGCCAGCAGCTTGATGTTCCCATGGCAGTGTCACCAGTTCCCCAAGTCATGCTTCTCTCTCCTTTTCACCCCCATCTCCCTGGAGCCACTGTGGGGAAGGGTGGAGACTGCCAGTGCTCTTGGAAGGCCATGGCATGGCTGGCTGGCACTCAGCCCATAGGCTGTGTCCCTGCAGGTGCAAAGTATGCGTGCTGGTGTGTACTGACTGTACTGGTGAGAGCCCCGGGCTGGCGTTGGGCACCTTCAGCCATGCAGCAGACCCGGCCAACCCATCACTGTGCTACAAAAGCTGGACCGTGGCTGACCCAGGAAGGTTACCTGGACACTTGGCCTCTTCCCTTCAGCAGGGTGTTGCCCTCTCCCCTCCCTCCTGGGGTGTAGTGTCCAGCATGCAGATATCTCCCTGCACTCCCAGCCTTCTGCCACTGTCACCTTGGCCTTGCTCTCCTCTCTCACTTCCCCTGTGCCCCAGCTTCCTTCTGGGACATGGGATGGTGGGTGGCTTGGAGGGGCCTGGGTCAGGCAGTGAGCTTCTCCATGGCTGTCCTGGTGCGAGGCGTGGAGCAGGACGCAGCCCCTGTCCCAGCCCTGCTTGCAGAGCCACAGGGGTAGGACTGGGGCTGGGGGACTTGGGTGGTGTTGGACACTGTCCTTCCCCTTGTCCCTGAGGTGCTCCCAGAGGGTACAGGCTGGAGGCAGAAGGGGAGGGGAGGGGGGGATGGAGCCAGAAATCCACCTCGAGACCCAGGGGAGCAGCTGGGGGGTATGTGTGGGTGCTGTGCTGTAGTGCCAGGGTCACAGACAGCTGGGAAGGGGGCATCTGGGACCTGGCAGCTTGTGGGTGCAAGAGGAAGGCCTGTCCCACTGAAACACTAAGCAGAGTCCTGCCTGCTTGGGGCAGGGACTGCGTGGCCTCGGCTGAGGGAGGCTGCTGCCAGAGGAGAGGGCTGCAAATCCCAGAGCCCCTGCCGGTGCTGTTGCTCAGCCCACGGCTATCCGTCTGGCTGCATGGTCCCTGTGCACTGGCTGAGCTGCTGGGGGCACCCCTACCTTGTGGCTCTTTTTCTTGTCTTTAAAGTTTTTAAATTACATAATTTATTGGGAAACCGTTTGTTCCAAATAAACCTCCGTTGTGCAAGGTTTTGCAGGGCTGCGCTGGGTGCTCACACCGAGCCTGCCGTCCCTCACGTAGCTCTGCGCCGTGTGGCCTGGGGGTGGCTGCTGCTGGGCCGCAGCATCCCATGACGCAGAGCTGCGGCTCGGCTCCGCCACCCTCCCTGCCCGGGGCTCCGGGGCTTTCTGAGGGGCTGGAGCCTTCCAAAGGCAGCCAGCTCCTTCCTCGGGCTCTCCCACTGCCCCCTTGGCAGCGTGCTGGGCAGAGCTGGGGGACAGCAGCAAAGGTTCCCACTCGCCTGGTTCCTGCTGGTTGAGCTCCTGCTCCTGGGCAGCAGCTTGCAGGCTCCTGACACGCAGGCAATGCGTGGCCCGGTGCCAGTTGCCCTTTTGGCAGAGTGGCCTGGCGCGCACTGTGCCGGGCATGGTGCGGCCAGCACAGAGTCGGGCCTGGGGAGGGTGGGTGCAGCAGGGCGCTGCTGCCAGTGTGTGGCACAGGGCTTTCGCAGGTCCGAGCAGCGATGCCCATGGACCACAGGTCCCTCCAGCCCCACTGGCTTGGCGACTGGAGCAGCCGTGGAGAAAGCCAGCGCATCCTGCTGCAGGAAACGGCCGCCAGTGTCATCTCCATCTGCTTCCTGCCGGCTCCTTGAGAGCAGGGCTGTGCCTGGGCAGCTGCTCCCCACACTGTCACGGAGGAGACCAGCGCAAGGTGCCGGCATTGTTCCTGCGGCCACCACATTCCTGCCACTGCCGGCGGAAATGCCGGAGCGAGTGCGAAGCCCTGCTGCTCCCCAGGGATGGGGTTGAAGCCTGGGCCTGCCCATCCTCCAGGCTTGACCACAGCACAGGGGTCCTTGGGTGGCCTCGGAGGTTGTTGGCTCACTGCTCGGCACTCTGCATGGAGGTGGGGGTCTCATGCTCACCTGTGAGCCCACCATGGGCATTAGGGGACTGATGGATGCTGATGATGCCCAGATGGCGGGACTGACATAGCTGGTATCATCCCAGCAGCATGTGCTTGCCACCAGCAGTCGGGATTAGTCTATGATTTTGGCACAGCCAGTGGCCCACGTCCACCCAAGACTCCACCACCAGCCTCAGGCGGGGCAGTGAGCCCTGCCTGTCCCCCTGGCTGCAGCCAGAGATCCCCAAGGACTGGAGGGCTCGAGTGATTGCTCAGCCTGCTCCCATCCCCTCTTCCAGGGCACCCAGGATCCTCGTTTCCCCACTCAGAGAGCCAGGACCCAGCAGAGCACCCCATCCTTGCCATGCTGGGACCAGCACCCGCACACCCACCCAGGGACAGCTGCCTGGGGTGGGGAGCTGCCTGTACATACTCGCCATGTGCCCTTGGCTCCGGAGACCTTGCAGCCCTCGGGCTTCACACCCCCCAGCAGCACTCGCAGCAGGCACCACGCTGGAGATGCAGCTCCAGCAGTGCCTCTCCCTGCCTGCCCACACCTGCCCACTCTGCCCATGCCCCTGGCACTGCCCTTCTGCCCCACCGGCCCCACTGCCACAGCTCCCCACCGCAGTGCAGGGGCTCTGGCGCTGCAGGCAGTGTGCAAAGGAGCTGCCACAGCACGCAGTGCACGGGAACGTGGCAGAGCCCGGCAGCCTCCCACCTGCCTGCGGGCAGCCAGCCAGGTCAGGAAAAGCCAGAGATTCCTTAGGTCTCCCGGCCCAGGAGCCTTTTCCTCCGGCACCGGCTGGCCACAGCCCAACCGGGGGGTCCTCCCTGGCCTCCTCCTTCCAGGCTGGCGCAGGAGGGCTGGGGTCAAAGCTCAGCTGTGCATCCCCTGGCTGCAGCCCAAGCCCCCGCGCTCAGGGCTGGGTGATGCCTGGCAGGGCTGTGGGGCACCGCTGCCTCACCCGGCACAGGCCACGGCAGTCTGCTCCGCGGGCAGCTGCTGGGACACCCCCGGTTGCCCATCCTGCCTGCGACCGGGCAGGCA
>JAVJGI010000037.1:82525-112124 GCA_035590275.1 Ibycter americanus | reverse complement strand
GGCCCCGGCGGAGGCTCCGGCCGGGCAGGGCGGCTGGGGAGGCGGGAAGGGGCAGCGCAAGGGCGGCAGCCATCCTGCAGAGCCCAGGGCCAGCCAGGCAGGGCTTCCTCCCTGCCCATCACACTGTTGCAGCAATTCGCGGCCCAGAATTCCTGAAAGACCTCACATATTTTCAAGGAGGTTTGCCTGTAAAACGTCCATTCGTTCATTTGCCACAGGACCACCAGATCTCCCGCAACTTGCATCCTGCTGTGCGAACCACCAAGCACAAGGGTCTGCCATGATGGCAGTGACATCCTTCCACCCTTCTCCCAGGGTCTGCTCTCAGAACGTCTCCATCCCTGCCCCATGCCTCACCCGGTCCCATCTCTCTTTTACCCTCCTCCAAATGTGTGCTTGTGCCACGCAGCTGGCTGCACCCTCGGACGGAGCCCCAGGGCCACCTGGCACTCAGCTGGCTGTGACAGTGATGCTGGGCCTGCCCTGTGGTGCAGCAGGTCCATGAGACATCCCGGCCAGTGAAAAGGAGCTTCATGGCCTGCAATGAGCAATCGTCCAGCAGGGACTCCTGGTACCCCTGTCCTTGGTGGGGATGCACATCCTCCCTTGAAGGTCCATGTCTGACCCATGGATGGACACCTCTGCTGCCTGCCAACAGCTGTCCTTCAGCCAGCCTTTCCCTTCAATAACCACAGAGAAGTCATTAAACCAGCTAAGAGGAAATATGGATGCAGCAAAAATGACAGGCCTTGGGGTCAAGGCTCGTCATGACTAACATAAAAGAGTTTTTTAGCAAGGCAGATGCCGTGGCAGTCTAGAGCTCACGGGCTTGGGCTCGGCGGGACAAAGGGCAGATCCCAGAGGGCTCCTCCTGCAGAGCGCAGGTCCCAGCGCAGCCCTCGGAGGTGGCCACTGGTCCCCGAGCCCTGTGCCCAGGGTGTGGGCAGGGGCTGGTACCTGGCCCGCACAGGATAGCTCGATCTGTTCGCCACCGTCACGGTCCCCTCCCTCCATATACTGTCACCAAATGTGTCTCTGATCATGTAAAGCTGCTCGATACTAAAATATTGCCTAAAATATTGCGGCTGTCTCCCTTGCCAGTGTTTCCAACCTGGCTCACCAATACAATCCAAATTTATTTTTCCTATTACGCCATTACCAGGACCATGTGCTCTCACTAGTGCTGAAGTTACCTTTTGGCGTTGCAGCCCCTTTTTGTCTGCTTTTAACCCCGGGCAGCTGGAACATGCCAGGCTGAGCTGGCATGGCCCCACCTCTGCTCTGGGAGGATCTTTGGACTTCGTGCTGACTTTGCTGTTTGCTTTTATTTAGCAGCAGGACTTGCATAGGACAACACCCCCCCTCCCCATTTGCTCCAGGCCTTGGCCCTCCCATTCAGTATCTCTCTGCCCCAGGGACAAAGGCGCAGGAGGAAGGACCTGTCACCCAAGGCACTGGGGAAACATTCCCTCCACTCCCTGTCCTGCTGGGCACCCCTGGGGGCAGCCATGCACCCCCCCCAGTGGATCGCAGCCTGGTTGCTCCTGCTCCACGGTATGTTGGAGGGGCTGGGCTGGGAGGTAGGGTGGGCTCCCCAGGGAATGACACGTCCTGGGAACCCCCGGGAACCTGTTTGGTCTCAGCGCAGAGGATGTAGGGGTGTTCTGCAGCAGTCTGAACCACAACTTTGGGTGAAGCAAGGGTGTGTTTGCTCTCAGGGAGCCAGGGCTGTGCTGCTGCTCCAGCCCCGATGCCCTAGGGCAGGGGGCCAGGCTGTGGAGAGGGGCTAATCCTGCCTGCCTGACCCCAGGGATGAGCTCTGGGGAGGTGATGGGTAAGGAGCAGCTCCCAGGGGCATAGAGACCAGGCGCCCAAGGCCACACCATGCTAAGGGTGGCCCATTCCCCCATTGCACCATGGACCTGAGCTTGGTGCCCTTGGCCCGAGACGAAGAACCAGCTCCCTGACCACCAACTGCAGCGGCAATGGTGATAGAGGTCTTGGGGAAAGGCAGTGCCGGTGGTGGCACTAGATGCAGAGCAGTGCTGGGGAGAGGCCAGCTGCTGCCGGGACTGCCAGCCAGGTCCTCCGTGGACCCAGCACTGGGGACGCACAGGGCTGGCTCCTGCCAGCTGCCTCCCGGCTCCCAGACAGCGGGCACTGGCTGCACCTTGTGACAATTCCCGCGCCTGGCTGGGCTGGTCCCCAGGCGTGCCGCAGGCACCGGCCGTGCCCGGAAGCATTTACTTCCTCTTGAGCTGGGTGATGGTGTTGGTCTTCACCCACTATTCCTGTTTTTTGTAAAAAGCCCTAAAGCTGGGCTGGCTCGGTATTTGGGACTAGGGATGAGGGTCACAGCTGCCCCGGTGCTGGCTCTGGGCTAAAGCATGGGGCCAGTGGGACCCCAGGCTGCAGCCTGAGGCTCCAGGGTGTTCCTGCACCCCCAGGCTGTGCCACAGGCTGGCCACCGCAGGCCGCCTCCGCCACGACCAGCGTCCGGGACTGCTCCGTGGACCCACCGGTGAGCCCCACCGTCCCTTGCCCTCCCAGTTCCTGGGACATCCCACATGGGATCAGCCCTCCAGCTCCACTGCTCACATCTTCCCTCGTGCCACCAGTACTTGCCCCCTACGGCCACCAACACAACAGCGCGGCTCGCTGCTCTGCGGGGCACCATGCGAGCCCACGGCGTCCATGCCTACATTGTGCCCTCCACTGATGCCCACATGGTAAGGCAGCAGCCTGCCCGCACCCCCGACACCGGCTCCCCTGCCGGTGCCTGTGGTCGCCTCTCACGGCTCTGTTCCCCTCTCCAGAGCGAGTACATCGCTGAGCGGGATTCCCGGCTGGGCTGGCTGACTGGCTTCACTGGCTCTGCAGGTGAGAGCATCCTCCCCACCCTGGGTTCTCTGCTCCAGCTGGGAGGGAGCAGCACCTGGCTGCCTGCTGGTCCTTATCCTTGGGGATCCCTGGGGCAAGGCATGGTCCCACTCCACACAGGAGGTTGGGCTGGGGATCCCTGGGGGTCAGCTGCCTGGAGTAGGGGGAGAGGTGATGCCTGAGCCTCCATTCTGTCCCAGGCACCGTCGTGGTGACACAGGACAAGGCTGCCCTGTGGACTGACAGCCGCTACTGGACCCAGGCAGAGCGACAGCTGGACTGCAACTGGGAGCTGCAGCAGACACGTCAGTGAGGGGCAGGCTGGGGGGCTTCTCTGTGCCCCCATCCCCAGGACCCTCCCAGCCCCAGCCATCACCTCATCTGGGCTCACCGTGGGCCGGGATACGGTCCTCTCGGTGCCACCCAGCTCTCTCCGCAGCCTGGATCGAGTCCATTGGGCTGTGGATCCTGGAGGCGGTTCCTGCTGAAGGGAACATCAGCTTGGACCCCTTCCTCTTCTCCATCGGTAGCGTTGGCCATCACATGGGGGGTGGCCCTGCCTGATGTGAGGGCAGCTCCCGGGTGTGGATTTACCAGGTGTCCCCAACTGCGGGCTGCTTCCCCCCACTCAGACGCCTGGAACAGCTACAGCCAGGCTCTGCGCGGCTCCGGCAGGACCCTGCTCCCCATCGAGACCAACCTTGTGGATCAAGTGTGGGGTGACCAGAGACCCCCTCCAGCCTCTGGCGAGATCTACAGCCTCCCGGCAGCATTCACAGGTATGACCACCATCCTCCCCAAGGCTGCTGGGAAGATGCTCGCCGGTGGCAGCCCCCAACCCGGGGGTCCATGGTGGTCCCTGAGCTGAGCTGGATTCTTGCTCCCCTCCCAGGGAGCAGCTGGCAGGAGAAGGTGGCTGGGATTCGGCAGCAGATGAAGCAGCACATTCGACGTCCCACAGCTGTGCTGCTGTCAGGGCTGGAGGAGACAGCCTGTGAGTAGCTGTGGTGCCATGGTGGGTGCTGTGGTGAGTGCCCTGGGATCCGAACCCTGGGGGTCAGAGGGGAGCTGGTGGGCACAAGCTTGGAGGTCTCGTTCCTGGCAGGGCTCTTCAACCTCCGTGGAGACGACATCCCCTACAACCCTGTCTTCTATTCCTACACCCTGCTGACCAACTCTAGCATAAGGTGGGCGGCATCTCCCTGCAGGCATGGGGCATGAACGGGGCTCAGCACCCACCCACCTTCCCTTCCAGGGCCAGCACCCACAGGACCCTCCCCTCAGCCCAGCGGCCCCTTCCTCAGAGCCCACCATGTCCTGCAGTGCCCAGCCCCACTGACTGTCCCCTCCAAGCCCCACATCTTTCCCATGTCCAGCCTGCAGAGCACAGCCTGGGGTGCAGCTCCCCCATTCCCAGTCCACCCCAGGTGTAGCACCCTCCCTTCCAGCACAGCCTGAGGCCAACCCCTGTTGCCAGCCCAGCATCCCCTCTGGGCTGCCCAGCCCCCTTCTCTTCGCCAGTGTGCCCTGCATGGCCAGGCTCAGGGAGGGGGGACCGAAGGCAGCAGGCCAACTCCATGGCACTGCCCGCCCCATCCCGCATCCTTCCCCAGCCTGTTCGTGGACGAGAGGCGGCTGGCAGCGGCAGCGCGGCAGTCCCTGCAGGCCAGCTGCCCGGGGCCTCTGTGCGTGGAGCTGCGGGAGTATGGGCAGGCACGTGCCCACCTCCAGTACTATGCCCAGGGCAACGTCACCATCTGGCTGGGCACCGAGTACACCACCTATGGCCTCTACAGCGTCATACCTCAGGTGGGGCACCGCTGCGTGCCGGCACCAGCACCTGTGCCGCTGAGCCTGGCTGGGGGCAATGTGGGTCCTGCCGGGCTCAGGGATGGCCCTGTGACACCAAGCAACGGTGGTGTGGGATGTGCTGTGGCCACACTTGAGGCACGATGGGTGGGTGGCCATGCCCACCCGTGCCACCCCCAGCCTGCTCTTGCAGGAGAAGCTGCTGGAGGACAGCTACTCCCCCGTCATGCTGGCCAAGGCTGTGAAAAACGCCAAGGAGCAGGAGCTGCTGCGAGCTGCTCATGTAAGGGCTGTCCCCATCCCTGCAGCCCTGAGCAGAAATGGGGGCAACCGGCAGAAGAGTGTGCTGGTGCCCCCCTCCCCTGATGCCACTGGGCCACCCCCAGGTCCGGGATGCGGTGGCTGTCATCCAGTACCTGCTGTGGCTGGAGAAGATGGTCCCACAGGGGCAGGTGGATGAGTTTTCGGGGGCACAGCATATCGACAGACTCCGCCAGTCAGTGCTGCCACCACAACCCCCCCCGCCCCGGTGTAGGGCAGCCGGGGATCCCCAGCACCTCCCTCCCTGCTGCCTTCCAGGGCCCAGGAGCACAGCCACGGGCCCAGCTTCCAGTCCATCTCAGCCAGTGGGCTCAACGCGGCACTGGCCCATTACAGGTACGGCTCAGCCCCAGTGAGAGCCGGGGTAGCCAGGGCCAGCAGCAGCAGTGGGGAGTGGGCAGCTGGAGGCTGGGAGCAGGCTCTGAACCCCCCTCTCCTCACAGCCCCTCCAACCAGAGCAGTCGGAAGCTGTCTGTGGGTGAGATGTACCTTTCAGACACTGGAGGGCAATATCTGTGCGTAACCCCTTAATGTGGACCCCGTCACCTCCCGTGCCCCCAGCACAGGGCGGTGGCAGGGCGCCCCAAAGCCAGCGCCAGGGCTGCACCACCCCTATTCATGCCCTCCACTTTGCAGGGATGGGACGACAGACATCACGCGGACAGTGCACTGGGGTGTGCCAACCCCACTCCAGAAGGTACCAGCCCCTCCGTGCCAGCCAGCACCCTGCTGCAGCACTCAGCACCAAGGTCACAGCCAGGGCTGGATGTTGTGGGGTGGGCATCCAGCTACCACCACCCTCAGCCCCTCTCCACCATGCCCCTCGTAGGAAGCCTACACCCGTGTGCTGATGGGCAACATCGACCTGTCCCGCCTCATCTTCCCACCCAACACAGCAGGTGGGTGCTGAGCCAGGCACTGGGCAGCCCGGGGACCCCTGGGCATGGGGAGGAGGAGGCCAGAGGGGGCCCTCACTGGCTTGCTGGCCCCCATCCCACCTCATCATTCCCCAGGGAGAGTGGTGGAGTCCTTTGCTCGCCGGGCACTCTGGGACGTGGGACTCAACTACGGCCACGGGACCGGCCATGGCATCGGCAACTTCCTCTCAGTCCATGAGTGTAGGTGCTGTGGCACTGTCACCGGCGCTGGGGATGCAGACTGAGCTGCAGGGCACAAAGATGAGGACAAAGGCTCATCCAGGGCTTCTCATAGCCCAGCTGAGCCTCTTGCTGTGGGCGGGTGTCCCCTACCTGCAGAGCGCTGCAGTCCTTGCCAGGGTGGCCCCACACTCCTTGCCAGGGTGGTTCCATGGTCCCTGCCAGGGTGGCCCTGCAGTCCTTGTCGAGGTGGTCGTCCCATGGCCCTTGCCAAGATGGTCCCGCAGTCCTTGCTGAGATGATCCAATGGTCCCTGCCCAAGTGGCCAGCAGTCCTTGCTGAGGTTGCCCCATGGTCCTTGTTGTGGTGGCGACGTGGCTCTTGCCAGTGTGACACCTTCATCCTTGTTAGGATGTCCCCACAGCACACGCTGTTCCCAGGAGCAGTAACACACACCATGTCCCCTGCAGGGCCCGTGGGCTTCCAGTCCAACAACGTGCCACTGACGGCCGGCATGTTCACCTCCATCGGTACGTGTGCCCACTGCTCTGGCCAGTGCCTCGGGTTCTCTGGGGTGTCCTTGTGGTGCAGAGCCTGGCTGGGGAGGAGGCGTTCAGCTCTCAGCCCCACTCAGGGGCCAGATCTGGCTGCTCCAAGTTGGGATGGGCTGGGGGAGTTGCTGGGGCTTGGGACTCACTGGGGACCTTTCTGACCCCCAGAGCCCGGGTACTACCGGGATGGTGAGTTTGGGATCCGCATCGAGGACGTCGCCCTTGTGGTGGAGGCACAGACTGAGGTAGCGCAATGGGGCTGAGGTGGCACCACGCTGGGGAGGCTGATCAAGCCAGGGGTGGAGGCACCCCCTGGGTGCAGGCGGGGGCACCCAAGGCCACCTCTCTGTGTCAGCACCAGACTGGGGAAAAGCCCTTCCTGACCTTTGAGGTGGTGTCCCTGGTGCCCTATGACCGAAACCTCATTGACCTCAGCCTTCTGTCACCAGAGCAGGTATGGGGTGCTGAGGGCAGGGAGGCAGAGCAGGGACATGGGGCCAGCATGTGGGGCTTGAGTATGGGGAGAGCAAAGGGACTGGGAGGTGGATGTAGTGGGAAACCAGGACCATGGCACGAGGTCATGGTGGGTAAACAGGGCCGGGGCAGGGAGGGATGCATGGATGGAGAGGGGCGATGGCGTCTGCAGACAGGGTCCAGCAATTAGGGGGTGGGGTAGCTGGATGGGGAGCACCAAAGGGGGGCGAGGGGGGGCAGGCAGCCCCTCCATAGCCCCCCCCGGTGCCTGGCTGCAGATCCGGTACCTGAACGCCTACTATGAGACCATCCGGGCACGCGTGGGGCCAGAGCTGCAGCGGCAGCAGCTGGAGGAGGCATACCGCTGGCTGCAGAGGAGCACAGAGCCCTTCCCACTGGGCAGTGCTGCCACCACCATCGCCGCCACCACCGCCCTGGGCATGCTGCCCCTCGCCTCCCTCCTCTCTGCGCTGCTCACCGGGCTGCGGGCCTGACCCTGCGCCAACCAGCCCAGTGCCAGCCCTCTCCCTGCCGTGGCTGTTTGCTCTCCCCGCCGCTCACTTCCTTTTTTTTGTTTTCTATTCGCTCATTTGTGATTAAACATGAGCAATGCTGGCGGGTGCCTGCGCACTGCTGTGCCCTGCTGCGGCAGCCCAGTGTGCTCCCAGCCTGCCCACCACCTCGCTGGCTGGTGTGGGGCTGGGGTCTGGCCCCACATGGCCCCCAGCCCCGCACATAGGACCCTGCTCGTGCCATCTGGCCTGCCCTGGGGCACCAAGGAGGTAGATTCAGGGCAGGTTTTAATCACTGGGACAAGAGATGGAGGAACTGGAGCAAGAGGGTGCAGGGCAGCTGGCCCGGCCGTGGCCATCGCCACTGCCCTGCAGGTCTCAGCAGCAGTGTGTGGATGGGCACATCCCACCTGGGCTCAGTGCCCAGCCAGCCAGGAGGACCTGCGGATGTAGGGGACACGGGGGACATCCCTGACCAAGCACAACATGGAGGGCTTGGCCATCACGTGCTGGCAGGGAGAATGAGCAGGCACAAAGAGGGGGCACAGGGGAGAGATTGGGGACCTTCATCCTTTGTATGGGTAGGGGGGTGCGGTGCCCACCAGCAGCATCACCGAGGGGTGGCAGGGTGCAGGCAGACACCCCTGCCCTGGGGGCCCTGGGCAGGGCAGCAGCTTCGAGAAGGGTTTCCTTCCTCCTGCCCCAGCCTGCACACCCACCAGCCACCCTCAGCAGCGCTGCTGCAAGCACCTCTCATGTGACCGCCAGCTTCCTGTGCGCTCCCCGGCCTTGGTGCCGGTGCTTCGGTACGTGCCGTGCCAGGCGCTGCCCCTGCACTGCACCCTTGCCACGGGGCCCCAGCACCATGCTGCGCCGCAAGCCCTCCAATGCCAGTGAGAAGGAGCCAGGACACAAGAAGGTGAGTGTGGGCAGCGCCCGGCCGCCCTCGGCACCCGCGGTGTCTCCAGCACGCCCAGCACCGGCTGAGCCTGGGCTGCCCGTGGGATGCTGAGCAGGGAGCAGTGGCATCAGCGGGCTGGGGCAGCCAGGGGGCAGAGCCCCATGGGGCCTGGGGGCAGCACTGCCAGCACTCAGTCCCCGCCACCACCAGCCACTATGGCCTCAGCAGTACGTGGTCCTGGCTTTGTCCTGTGCCCTGCTCCCACCCTGGCCTGCAGCTCGGTGGGATGGGTGGCCAGGATGTGCAGATCCCTGGGGTCAGCATGGGTGCAAGCTGGTGTGCTGGTGGGACCCGTGGGGTTCTGCCAGGGGGCCCGTGGGTCCCCCTCCCCGTGGGCTCCCCACAGCGTGGGCGGCCGCCTGCCGTTTCCTGCCAGGGCGGTGGGGCGGCCGGCTGCGGTGTCGAGCGCGCCGCTCCCAGCCCGGCCCACAGAGCAAGGTGTCTGTAGCTGGGGCAGCGTGAGGCTGCAGCTCAGTCACATGCGTTGGCCTCTTCCTCTGGTAGCACCGCACCAAGTGCTGGAGCCACTAGCAGCACCGGCTACCTGCACCTCCTGAGAGCCCTCGGCACAGCAGGGCCATGTGCCACTTGCCCGGAGGGCTGGACCTGCCGGTGGGGGCCATGACCAGCCCCTCAGTTCCCGTCGGGTCTCGCACCAGCAGGCACTTCAGCTCTTGCCAGGTCCCGGTGGGCTTCGCAGCCATGAGTCACCAAGGGGAGCAGGGGGACGGCTCCCAGTGCCAAGGTGCTGCCCACCACGGGCAGACATCCCGGCAGAGCTGCGCACCATGGCAGCTCCTCCCTGCTGGGAAGCTCCCAGGGGAAACCTGAGCAAAGCCCCAACTCCCTGTGCTGGGGGTGGCCCAGCGAGCCTAGCGGGCCCCAGCGGGCATCCCCTGCCCTTGCCCAGCCACAGCCGCTGCTTTCACTTCCCTCTCACTGCCATGCTCCTGGGGGGCCCGTCCACCCCAGCTCCAAGGCCCCCCACTGCCAGGCTTTACACAGCTGCTCTTGCACCCCCGGCTTCTCCAGCCCCAGGGCAGTAGCTGTTGCCACAGCTTTCCCGGCTGCAGGTGGGCACAGAGCACAAAGTTGTTTTGTCTGAAAGGTGCAGGGGGAGAGACCCGAGGGGTTCAAGCCACCTGAGTCTGGTGGGTTCAGGGGTGCTGGCGTGGGGGCAGGGCAAACCACCAGCATTTCCTCCGCATGGATGCACCAGCTGAGCTGGTCCTAAGTAAAGCCACAGCGGAGATGGAGCCAGGTCTCCCTCATCGGAGCCAGCCCTCTACAAGAAAATGGCAAAAATAAGTAATAGAGGATGCTCAATTGAGTTGATGAAAAGGAGAAGGAGGAGGGGAAGGTGCAGGGCCATGTCTGAGCAGGGGCTGAGAAGGGCCTCAGCTGCTTCCGATGCAAGCAGGAGCCCAGGGCAGGCAGAGTGACTTGAGAAAGGAAATTGCTGCATTTGCAGTCGAGGCAAGAAAAAGTGCCGCAGCGTGTGCTCTGAGCATGCCAGCAGCCAAGCCTGCCCAGCCCTGCCATGCGAGCTGGCTCCCACTGTAGCACCGGTGCTGGGCATCCAGGGATGAAGGAGACCTGGGACCATGTGCCTGCACCCAGCTAGCCAGTACTAAGGGTGCTCCTGGCCCCCTTCCCACATGGAACTGACACCTAAGGGCATGGAGAGGGGGGAAGGAGAGCCAGGGAGGCAGGCAGGGGACACAGGGAAGCCTGGAAGAGGCAGTGATGGAGGGCTGCACCAGGACTGAGATTCAAAACCTGCTTCAGTGGCTTTGGCGGAAAGGCGGGACTGAGCTTGCTGGTGTTGCTGGCAGGGGAGGTGCTCTCTGGGCTGTGGGATGATGCTTGCAGGCAGAAAACGTGGGCAACTTTCAGGCCTGGAGCTGAATGTGAGGGCAGCAGCATGGGCATAACAGCACTTGTGCTCTCAGCCGCTGAAAACAGCCTTTAGTTGTCAGACACTTGCAGGGGAGGAGGGACTGACCCACAGCACAGCCACCGCAGGAGCAGGACCGAGTTCAAGGCAGGTCCCACTCTGCTCCCATTCCCAGGATCCCTGGCTTGGGGGCTGGGCTGGTACAGCATGCCTACGTTTGGGTGCTGAACGGAGCGGCTGCGTTGCAGAGCCCATGTGTTTTCCCAGCAAGCGCCCAGCCCACATGCTCCGACAGCAGCGTGGCACAGTCCTGGGCTGCTCCCAGCTCGGCAGCACCAGGCTCAGTGCCGGAGCACCCACAGTGGGTGCTGGAGCAGAAGCTCTTGGTGCTGCTCAGTCCGCAGCAGCACCGAGCAGCACCACACAGCCCCCTGCCCCAGGAACACTGTGCCAAGCGGCTGTGCCTGCACCAAGAGCAATGCCAGGTCTCTGCACCCCAGGTTCCGGGGGGCTCACATCACATGGAGGCTCTTGAGGGGTGCAGGGGGTCAGGAAAAGGGAGGCTGTGCCAGCCAAAACACTCTTCAAGCACCGGCACTGCTCTGGGCAAGCCAAAGCAGCCCGAGGGGCATGGCTGCCAGAGGGGAGGGTGCGAGCTGGGGCAGAGGGGTGCAGGGAGAAGCCCTCACAGATTTCTGTCCCCCCCAGCTCTCCCTCCAGCGCTCCAGCAGCTTCAAGGACTTTGGCAAGTCCAAAGTCAGCTCCCCCGTGCCGAGCGAGAAGGAGTTCAGCCTGGAGGAGAATGTGAGTGCCTGGACCCCTGCAGACCACCCCCTGCCACGTCCTGCTCCCTTGGGACCACATCCCCACTGGGGATAGCCCTTTTCAGAGCCCGTTTCCCCAAACTCCTGGTCCTACCGGTGGCCCATGTGTCATGGAGCAGACCCAGGGGTTCCAGCACTGGCAGGATTCAGGGTCTCACTCCTCAAGGAGTCTTGCAGACCTGTGTGACCCAGCTGAGGTTTGCCTGGGGGCGGTGGGGAGCAGGGGGTCTGCCTTCACTCTCCATCCCTCTGCCAGATCCCTGAGGATGAGTCCAGCAGTGCCAGCCCTGACGATACTGCACGAAGCAGCGGGATGAGGTTGGGCAAGAAGTGGCGGGCCGTCATCTCCCGCACCATGAACCGAAAGATGGGCAGGATGGCCGTGAAAGCACTAGCGGAGGGGAAGGTGAGCAGGGGGCCCGGGCAGGTGGGGGGCAGCTCCCCCTCCCTTGGCCTGACCCTGCCCCCCCTGGCAGGGAGATGTGGAGGAGGAGGGGTCCCTGTGCCCCCTGTCCCCAGCCAGCAGCACGGAGGAGACGAGCCACGAAAAGGCACCCCTGTCTTATCTGGAGATGGAGGAAGATGGGCACCCATCCATCAGCCGCCAGCTGTCAAGTGGTGAGCCTGGCCCCAGCAGGGTGCTGGCCCCTCACCCCACAGCAGGTCGCATCCTGACCTCCCTCCCCTCCACAGGCAGTGAACTTTCCAGCCCCAGCCCCTCGGGCAGCAACCGGGACAGCCTGCGGCTGGAGGAGAGCGGCCCAGCCTACACCGGCCCCTTCTGCGGCCGTGCCCGCGTCCACACCGACTTCACACCCAGCCCTTATGACAAGGACTCGCTGAAGCTGCGGGTGAGCCACACCACAGCCAGCCTGGGGCTGTGGAGAGCTGGGGCAAAGGGCAGGACCGGGGTGGGTGCCCTGAGGAGGGAGGGTGGCTGGGGACCTTCTGAAAGGGGATGTTCCCCAGCTGTCCCCAAGCCTGTGCCCACCTTCACCCCTATCTCCCTTGGCCCAGAAAGGGGACATCATTGGCATCATCGAGAAGCCGCCCATGGGCACCTGGACCGGGCTGCTCAACAACAGGGTGGGCTCCTTCAAGTTCATCTACGTGGATGTCATCCCTGAGGAGACAGCCCCTGCCCGCAAGAGCCGTGGCCCCAGCAAGAGCAAGCGGCTCAAGCCCAAGACCCTCCATGAGCTGCTGGAGCGCATCAACCTGCAGGTAAGGGCCAGGGGCCCATGGAGGGGGTCAGTGGCACCCAGCACAAGCCCAGGGTGCCCACAGCAGGACCACCCTTCCCTCTGCTCCCCAGCAGTCCTTCACCAGCCACTAGCCCCATGGCTCCCTCCACCTCGTGCCCAAGCACTGCCGGTGGCACAGAGGGGACACAATGGGGCTTTTCTGGGTGATGCTTGGGCAACTGCCTGCTGTGGACCTGCGCCACGTGGCTTGCACCAAGGGCCAGGCGGAGAGAGCCGGGGGAAGCCATGCTGCGCTCTGCTCACCCCTCCACCGCCCTCCCACCCCAGGAGCACACCTCCACCCTGCTGCTGAACGGCTACCAGACACTGGAGGACTTCAAGGAGCTGCGAGAGACCCACCTCAACGAGCTGAACATCACCGACCCCCAGCACCGTGCCAAGCTGCTCACGGCTGCCGAGCTCCTCCTGGATTATGACAGTAAGAGCCAGGGAAGGTGGAGGGGGGACACTCCACGCTGCCCATGGCCCCCACACCGGGCAGCCACAGCAGCAGCCTCCCTGCCCACTAATGCCACGTCCCATCTCTCCCAGCAGCGAGCGAGCCAGAGGAAGGCGACAGCTCCGAAGCCCAGCCTTCGCCCTCAGAGCTCAAGGGGGACATTCCCCGGGACTCAGGCTGCTTCGAGGGATCGGAGACCCTAGACAGCAGCCGGGAAGATGCTGAATTGGCGGGTCCTGAGGGGCAGCTGCGGGCTCTCTCCCTGGCAGAGTCCTCCTGAGCCTGCCCTGCCTGCTGGCACTGCCCCGCCGATGGGCACAGCCCACAGCCATTCCCACTCTGGCACCGGCAGCGGGTCTGGACTGGAGGGGACGGCTGCTCGCGGGGGAAGCAGGTGAGCGCCAGCAGCAGGATCCCACAGCCCTGGTGTGGGACCCGGCCCTGCGTGGCTGCAGGCACCTCTGCCCTTGGCCCCCCGGGGCAGCCCCCAGGACATTTTGCACTGCGCTGCGTTGCACCACTGCCCCTACGCGGGTGCTCCAGGCACCCTGGGGAACCGTGTTCCCCGCTGAGATGCTGCAGGCCTGGATTGCCTCTCCTGGGCTTGCCCCACTTTGTCCACAGCTTTCAGAGCTCTTCCCAGAGCCCTCACTGGCTGGGTTGCACGCACAGGAGCCTGCAAGGACAGGGAGGTCCATGGCAGGCAGGGACGGAGCAAACCCAGTGCTGAGCAGCTGGGTGCGAGAGCATAGAGGTCCCACTGAGCCTGACTCCTCACTGGCAAGGAGGACACCCACACTGCCTTCCTCCAGCATCTTCCTCACACAGCCAGGGCAGGCAGGGAAAGGTTTGCTGGAGAGTTTGGATTGTCCGTGTTGGGGGTGGCAGGGGAGGCGAGAGGTTCAGCCAAGCTGAAAGCAGCCCAGCGAGGGCACTGCAAGCCCCCACCCCAGTTCAAGGGGAGCCCCAAAGGCTACCCACAGCTTGCCACCAAGCTTGGTCCAGCAGGGCTATGAAAGGGAGCTGGAGCAACAGCCCTGCTGCCCCACAGGCAGCCGGGTGAGGCTGTCACCCAGCAGGACAGCCCCCCTCCATACTGCCAGATCCCCCCAGGCAGGGTCCCACAGCCTCTCTGCACAGGCAGGAGCTGAGGCAGGGGCAGGCAAGGGAAGGCATCCACATGGGAGCATGAGGCAGCCTGGTCCCCAACTTGGGGTACCTACTCCAGCCCCCTTCAGCCCAGCTCTTGCTGCTCACCACGACCTCCAGCTCCCACACTGCAGCATTGGCCTTTGGGCACCCAGTTTGTTCCTTTGCGCTCGATCCCAATAAAAACATGCAAGTCCATTTAGCTTCGGCCTTCAGTCTGCTTCCTACCAGCCAGGAAGGCTTGGGGAGGGAGCTGGGGAAGGGAGCAGGGTTTGCAGGTAACCAAAAGCTTCCCAGGATGCTCCCCAGCTGCACCCACTGGGATGCATCTTGGCTCAGCCTGGGCTGCAAAATCTGCACACAAAGATCCCCCCTTCAGCTGCTGTGGGGGTCAGGAGGACACAATTAAGACAGCACAGATAAGACACCCTGGAAGTGTGAGACGTAGAGGCTGGAAAGCCACCGGAAAAGGTAAAGAGGGAGCTGGCTTGGGGAGGCACAGAGAGAGGCAGAGGCTACAGGCTCAGCCATTTTTCAAACCAATTAAGTTTCCTTCATTGTTTTAAAATTAAAAAAAAAAGAAAAAAAAAATAAAAGAAACCCCAACCCTCGCCCTACCCCCACTTCCTTCACAGAGAACCTGAACAGAGCAGACAGGAACCACAGGTGTGGGCAGCATCTGTGACGGCCCCAGCAGGCAGCACTCAACACACCGCGTTAGAAAATAGATTAGTAAAACCAAAAAATACACTTTTTCACAACGAGTTTGAGATTTGGTCAGTAGCGTGTTGGGGTGGGTGGGAGAGGAGGGGCGGCTCCCACCACCAGCGGGGTGTACGTGGGGCCAGGCGCAGCAGCCCAGGGCTGGTCCTGGGACCTCCCCCCGCCCCAGGGGGGGACAGGCCCAGTCTGGCTGCAGGGTGGCAGCTGCTGCAGGCCAGGCAGCTCCAGCCCTGCGGGCAGTGGGAGGCCAGGGCTCCTTCCCCTGTAAGCGCCAGTGGGGAGCAGCTGAAGGCAGCCACAGGGCAACTGTGAACCGGTGGCTGGAGCCCAGGGCAGCAGCTCTGCCCTCTCACCTGGGAGAGGAGACTCCAGCACTATGGGAGAGAGGGCAGCGGTGCTGGCTGTCATGTTAATACCGGTTCACCCACTGCCAGGCACAGCCCAGGTCAACACTGCAAGGGGCCAGGGAAGAGGAGCAAGTTGGGAGGCACACATCAGGCTCTGGAGGGACAAGGCTCCCCAATGTGCTCCGCTCCGTGCCACGGTTGAAAGCAGGATGGCATATGAGGCCAGGGAAGGAGCAGCAGCAACTTCACACTGCCAGGCAGGAGCATCACAGACAAACAAGCAGGACATCCTCCACCTGCCACTTGCTCACCTCATGTCTGCAGAGAGGCACAGGACCCAGCACTCATGGTACAGGATGCACAGCTGCCAGGACACAAAACAGCCTTCCCTCCATCACTGGCCTTTGCAGGGACCCCGCAGACACAAGGCTCTTCCCAACCCAGCTGCCAGGCGCAGGACAGGGAGTGTCACAGTGGAAGAGGAGCCCTGCCACAGCACAGAGGCCTCCCACTGCTGCCCAGCCCTGGCCTCTCCTCCCTCCTCTGCTAAGGTGACGCAGATGGCCAACACCAGCCAGCCAGTCCCCGAACAGCTGGCAAAACCCAGGGAAGATTCAGGCTCTGAAAGCCAGTCGAGGATGGCTGAGAAATGCAGGGCAAGGCGGGGAGGACATAGGGACATGATGACACGACACAGAATCGGGGCGGAGGTTCTGCAGAGCAGCAGCTGAGTGGCATGCCACAGCCTGGCAGGCAAGGGGAGGGCATGCCTGTGCTTGGCACAGGCATCCGTGAGCAAACACAGCCCCGGCACTAGCTAGAAAGCCAACAGCACAGGCAGGCCCTCCCCTGCAGCTTGATACACCCCTTGCACAACTGCTCTGCAGCTGGCGTGGAGCGGAGACAAGCAGCAGGAAGATGGGCTGCCCCGCTCCCCTCGTCAAGCCGCTGGGTCAGGCGTAAGCCCCGGGAAAGGATGGGAAGGAGGGCCCCCGCCACAACTGCTCGTGCTGGCTAAGTCACACGAAAAGAAGGAACACGGGAAGGAAGCTACTTTAAAAACCGCTGCCAGCAGAACACCTTCCCGGCTGTTTTGGCCCTTTTGGCACCAAAACGTCTCCAGACAACCCCTGCCACGTTAACCAATAAAACAATGCCACAGATTAGAGGAAGGAGGGAGGAGGGGAGAGAGGATGCTACTGCCATAAATTGCTTTCCTCTTCCCATCAGGATTCCTCAGCAGTAGGGAGCAGGCCGACCCTAACGTTGCTCCTGAGCTGCTTGACCACAAGTCATCTTGTCAGAGAGTTGGGGCCAGATGGAGGGACAGCCCCAGCCACAGAGCCAGTACTTGGCATCCAGGACAACCTGCAGAGCAAGAGGTCCTGCCTCGGCCCACAGGCAGACCAGCCTCAGTGGTGGCGAGTGCCCCTGGGTGACCAAGGCGGGCCACTCACCCTCATTATCCTTTGACATCATGCAAGGCCAGCACCAGCCCGCACCGCCTGTGCATCGAGGTGAATAATGACTAAAGCAAAATGGCCATGAGGAATCGTTTGCCTGCCATCCAGCCCATCTCCTCCTCTCCTCTATCACTTCCAGCTTTGATTAGACAAAACAAGAAAGTTCTCCCTTTCAAGCAGATGCTAGTGCTCTGCTTGCCCAGCGTTCTGGGATGGGACCGGGAGCTCCCCAGACGTTAGCTGCTTCTGCTCTGGCATCTCAGCGTTGCTCAGGGATGGTGCAGGGACCTGAAGAAAAAAGACAGCAGTGACTTGCATGAATACACCCCAATACAGAGCATGTTTGAGCACACAGACACTTGGCCCTGCTGCTCTGCTCCTGTCTCCAGCTCCACCAGGCAGAGGTCTCACCTGCGCTTGGGAAAAGGGAGAAACCAGGGGCCACCAAACAGGGAAAACAGCAGCTTCACGAAGATCTGGAGCACTGGACTGCTCCAGCAAAAGTGGTCTGGACTGCTTCAACCACAGAAATAGTAGCTCATGCCCAAGCAGTAAGCCCAGCCATTTCCCACCATGTTCAGAGTAATTTAAGTGGGAAGGGCACTCTGGAGGCCTCCTGTCCAATCACATCCTCAAAGCAGAGCTAATTTCAAAGGCAGAGTAGGCTGCTCAGAGCCATATCCAGTGGGGCAATGGCTTTCTCCAGCAATGGAGATCCTACACCTGCGAGGGCCCTTCCCAGGGACAATCCTTTAGCTTGCACTCAGTGCCAAAACAAGATGCCTGCAATCTCCCACCCCTCCTAGCTTCCATAGGTGCCAGCTCCCGGGACTGAGATCTCCAAAAGCACAACCAGCTGTGACTTCCTTTGAAGAAATCAAAAGAAATCAAGAGATGCTCATTTCCAGGGCCAGAGCAGAACGAGCTTTTCATCAGCAGCCTCTCAATAAGCCCCCCCAAGCATTGTGTTGTTCCTGCTAAGTCACAGTATCAGCTTTCTCTCTGCTGGCCCACAGCACCAGCAACTGCAAGCAAACACAGCCCACTCGCCCCACACACAGAGGGAATCACTCACGGCACTCAGGTGAGGAAGGCTGCCATCCTTCTGCAGAGCGCTGCTCTCCTCTGCCTGCCCACCAGAGCCCTGAGCAGCGGTGGGCTCTTGAGTGCTGGGCCGCCGTGGGCATGACTCCTCCTGAGCTGTGCTCTCTTCTTGCTGCAAGATGCCCCGTCTGTCCAAGACACTGCAAGAACAGAATCACACCATCAGAGACCCACACTTCCCCTGAAGCCAGTGAACTTCTCCTGGCAGGAAAAGTGCTGGTGGAAGACAAACATCAGGTCAAGGGGTTCCACTCCAAAACAGGCTGTGCACAGCCGAAACCTAGTTTACAGTGTCTACATGCCTTCTGTGAAAACCAAGCCCCTTGGAAAGCAGCTCAGAGCATGGGAGCCTACCAAAACGAGTGCCCTGGAAAGAGCCTTTGCTTCATATCCTGCCCCAGGTAAGGGGAGGCACTCCCTCACTGGCTTCCCAAGCACATGGTGATCGGCAGCATGTCACAAGCTTGAACCACTGAAGACAGGCAAGGAAGGCAACACAAGGCCTTCCACCCCAGAGCATCCAGCCCAACTGACCTCTAGAAGCCCTCCACACACACAGCACTGGCAGAAAAGCAGCCAGGCCTTGTACCCAAGCAAGGGGAGCTACACACAGTCCTGCACTGGGCTCTGGGGGCAAAAGTGGCAGGGTGGCCCCTTGAGAGCTTACCTGGGGGGCAGAGGCCCACAGAGCACCTCACAGCAGTTCTTCACTATGTTGCCATGGCTGTAGGGATTCTGCACGCGGTTCTTCCCAGTCCAGGACCCCTTAATCTGCAACAGTCAGGGCACAAGCTCAGGTCTGCTCCACCAATGACCACCCCCAGCCCATGGAGCCCTGCCTCAGGCCGCAGACTCCGTCAGCAAGGTGGACACAGCCATGACATGCTGAGGAAGTGATGAAAAATGGAGATGGCTCAGAGGAACAAGAAGACTCTACTTACGTCTTCGTTGGTTGTCTGATTCAGTGCCACCAGGAAGGTGTGGAACCCAGTCAACCCCACCACCGACCACAGGGTGAAGAAACAGATGAGCACTTCCAGTACAGTGAGGACAGTTAAGGACTGGGAACAGCCTGGGAACAGTCCCAGCCCAGCTGTGTCACTACCCCCAGGCACACTACCCTAACTCCTTTTCTTTTCCTAGACATGGTTTTCCATTTTACCCTCCTCCCAAAAGCCACAAAATCACTCCCCACCTTGTAGTCACAGGGCAAAACACCATGGAAGACTCCTTAGAGAAGCCTGGGCATCAAGACTCCAGTCGCTCCATAATGCAGCTCAAACTAACACCCAGCTTTGCAGAAGCCAACCCCTCTGCACTGTGGAAGGATATGTCCCTGGGGTTTCCTTCAACGTGTTCAGAAACCCAATCTTCAAAGATTCTGGCAATACAAAGAGAGAGGTATTTTTTTTTCTCTGGAACATCACACCAAGTCCTGTTCCCTTTCCCACTCCATCACCTCTGGGTTTGCAACACCATCTGTATCCCCTCCCAGCTCCTTAGCCAGCCCAGCCATCCCTCTCTCCAGAGCCAGACTCACTCAGTGCTACGTAGACTATGTTGAAGGTGAAGATGTAGATGGTGAGGAGTGAGAGCGAGAGGATGAAGAGGTAGAAATAGCGGTAGTTCCTCTTCCCCACGCAGTTGCCCACCCAGGGACAGTGATGGTCGAAGCGCTCTGTGAAAGGGAAGATGGAGATCAGCACTGCTCTAGTGCAGTCCTGCCTGCCTGCCTCCAGATGCTTACAGCCGTGCCCTGAACTCAAAAATTGCCAAGGCTGACAAGGACTCCCTGGGCCATCAAGTCCAACCCTCTGCTAACTCAGGGCCCTGTATCATGGCCTCCTTCCAGAAGGGGAGGCCATGTAAGAAAGTGCAAAATTGTTTTACTAATGAGTCATTTTGCACATTTAGATAGAGTTTAAGAGCTTTTACTAAAGCAGCACACAGGTTAGATGACAGCCTGGGGCTCCGAAATTCTTATCTAACTCATGTGCACTTTATTCCTGCTGGAATAATTAGGAGAGGGTCCAAGGAACTGTATAAACACTCAAAGGACTGGGAACCTGCAGAGGAAGAAAGAGACCCAAAAGAATGGGATTTCTTCCTTGAGAAGGGATGCTGAACGTGAGCCAATCATGATACACAAAAGGGTTAAGTCTGCGATGCAGCAAGGGGAACAAAAAACAGGGGCACTCAACATAATGGCAGAATCTCTGTGCTGATGCAAGTTGCGGCTTTCATGCAAGACACAGCTCTCCACTAGAACCCTCTAGCCCAGCAAGGCCGGCAGCTCAGTGAAACTCAGAAACGGACTGCACATTTACATGGACAAGTTACACTTATGTTAGACTAGCTATTGCCAAAGAAGTACTGGCTAAGATGAACCATCTGGCTTCAGGTTCCAAGCAAATCTCAAGCTCCTTGAGCTTCAGATGAAGCAGACTGTCCCCGTCTGTTCACACACCACCATTCTGGACTTGCTCAGCACACACAGTGTGAAACCCGATACGGAGCAAGACGGGGTGCAGGTCTTCACCTGTCCTCTTCCAAAGGCTCTCACCTAACATCCAGGTGCCGGAGCAGGCACAACCTCTTCTACTCACCCACACAGTTGTCGCAGATGCTGCAGTGAGAGGCACGGGGTGGACGGAAGATCTTACATGTGTAGCAATACTTCAGCTTCACTATCTGGTTGTTGATTTGAAAGTTTTTAATCCGTGGGGGTGGGCGCTGACCCTGCGGCACGGTCCCGTTGGTGGCCTCTGAGTGAGAGAACCAAGCAGAGATTGGACCTGCTGCTACAACACAACAGGCCCAGAATGACAGCTCGCCTCCCTGCTTTGCCTGTTAGTGGGATCAGAGCCTGCTGGGTCCGGAGCCAGCGGCTGCAGCTTTGCTTACACAGTCCAGAGCCAACCTGGCAGCTTGGAGGCAGGAAAAGGGATGCCAGAGCTTTCATAGGCGTATGGATAGGGGCTGGGGAAGGGGTGTCACCTGCATCCACCAAACTTCCTCTCTACCTGAAGGATCAAGGTGCCCACACCAAGCTTCCTGCACCCCTTCCCAAAAGCAAACCGAGTTTGTACGTACATGGCTACAAGAGAGAAAACAGCATGTGTAAAGGTTCCCAGAAAGGGAAGCCGGTACATTGCACCAGCTTTTTGAGACTCAGACAAGCAGAAATAGCCAGCAGGTGGTCAGATGCCCCATTTGGGGCAATCCTCACTTTTGGAGGGCCAGCTGGGAAGAAAGGCTCTGCAATGAGCGGAGCCTATAGGTACGCCAGAAATAAGAGGCTTTTCCAGCCAGCTTGGCTGGCTCTGCACTCACCAATCTCCATCTCTATGAAGGCTGCCTCATCAGGCAGGGCTCTCGGGATCACCCCAGGATCACTGAAGCTCGTCCGCAGGAGCGTAGCCATGGCGAATAGGAAGAGAACTGCTGCAAACACAGGGATGGCTGGGGACAGCTGGACTGCCAGGTACCGACACCTGCAGAGAGATGTAAGGAGGCGATGAATCAGACCACTGCACAGTCTGCCTGAGCCAGGGCCTGAAAGTCTGGCAAGACATCAGGGTCCAGACTTTTCTGAACACTGGTTACAGCTGGAGAGGGGAAGCTGTTCAGCACTTCCTTCTGACCCTACCACCACAGGGAAACACCCTGCAGCAGCTCTAACGACCAGCCACGATCAAAACATACCCCCATGTTTTTAACCAGCCAGGCACAGAACACTTCCCAGCACTTTGCTTCGTTTCCAGCTCCCGTTGCTCTGAGCCATGGGCAACGCCAGAAACACAACCAGCCAACAAGAGGGATCTTGCCTAGAGGACACCTGCTGCAGCCAGCTGCCAAGGATGGACCGTACCTCTTGGAGAAGCACACAAGGCCTAGTCTGAAAGCCCACCACTGGAGAGAGCCAGAAGGCACAGAAGCACATCGGAACAGTGGGAATCCCTGGCTGTCCCCTAAACAGGCAGCAGCTTCCAGTACCACAGAAATTACTTTCCATGGATTAACTGAGTCCTGTGCTTCTCAGGAATGGATTCAAGTGGAAGTGCAACATTCCCGTGCAACGAGATGTCTGGCTTCCTCTGACTTTTCTGACGCAAGGGACTCAAAAGCTCCAAATAAAGTAGAAAGGCTCCTGCCCCAAGACAACCCCAGCTCGAGAGAGGAAACACAGCATAAGGTTTGTTTGCTTTATAAATACAGAAAGGTACAATAAGGAATTATGTTGCTAATTGAGGTAGTGCAAAGGGAGCAAGGAGATTAATCTCACCTGTTCCCCGTGTCACTTCTGGACACCCACAAACGAGTCTCCATGGGCAGTGCAGGCTGTGCAGAAGGCCTGTACAGAAGTCATGGTTTAGAGATGTACTGGGCTTAAAGAAAACATATTTTTACCCCGATTCCTTCAGAAAACCCCATTTATGTCAGCATGAAGGTTCTATGGAGTTTTTCCCTAAGGTTTAATGGAAACCCCACCCAAATCCCAACACTTGTGCAAAATTTCACCTCTCATTGCACACCTTGTTTCCCCAGGTTCCTCTCAATGAAGCTGGGTACCCAGGCTTTCTGGTCAGCCCTGACTTCACAGGGGTGGATCCAACCCAGACTCCTGCTCTCCACAGTTGCTCTCCAAGAAAGTGTAAGGCTACTGTGGTGAAAGGCATGGGATTATCCTCCCCAGTGGATCTGTCATCCTAAGCAAGGTGACTTCCATGACATCCATAGCATTAACGATTTAATTCTGGATAGCCTTCCCACCCATAGCTTCTCCAAACACAGTAAAGTTTCTAGGTCCGGCTGGTTGGTTTGCAGCACCAAATTCTGCAAGCCCACCATTCACTGCAGGAAGGCTCGCCAGGCTTTTATTTGCCATTGCTTGACTCCAGTGACTGTCCTCTGCGTGCAATGAGGTACTGAAAGGGCCATATACTGAAGTTATGGTATGTTTCGGCCACAGCTGCAACACAAAAATGTCCACAGCGATGCACAGGGCATGTCCCCTAAACCAACATCGTTAATTTTAAACACTACAAACTCTGCAGTTACTCAAAACAACACAACCCTGAGAGTTGTCCATGTGCAGAGTCCTGCCTACATTTGAAGAGTCAGGCCAAGTGGCCAGAGGTCTGAGCTTATCATCTTTAGGCAACCTAAGATAACTTTGCTTTCCCTTTGCAAGGGCAAAGTCTAGAAAGAGAGCTGCAAGTCAGTTGGCAATTAAAGAGAAACCTCGGATCCCATTTTGGGAAGGAACATGGGTTTATTCTTCTAAAAGCTGGACACAGTCTGCCTCAAAGGGCTGCAGCTTGACCCTTGTCCAGCTGACATGACAGCTTTTAAACTGTTACAACAACATGAACATATTACAGGCTTAAAATATGCATTCATGAACCACGTTAAATCTGAGCCAGAAACTGAGTGAAAACTGCGCCAGAGCTTCCAGCCTCAGATACACACTAATACCTTTTAAGTTTCTTCAGTGTACTGTCAGCAAAGAGATTTATTGCCCGCAAGCACATGATCCGTGCCGGGTGTACTCTCCCAGGCACAGACCCGAAAGCTTTACACAGCGGCACTCAAGAATAAACGGGATCAGCCCCTGCAGCGACCGGTGCGGTCCCCATTCCATCTGCATATGAGCCGGAGCATGGGATGTGACTCACTCCCTGCTGACCATTTCCTACGCATCTTTTTGCTGTGGCAAGGAAAGCGGCACCATCCAGCCAGTATCCAGCCCTTCCATACAGCTCCCAGTGAGGCACAGGCACAGGGCAGGTTAGGTCCCCAATTCAGGATGGGAGAGAAGCAATCCGCGGTAGCCTGCCTGTCTGCCCAGAGGTGCACAGTGGGGGAGGACAGGGACAAAACCCCAGAAAACACCAGATGCCTGCCCTCCTGTCTGCTGGGGAAAAGATACCTGGGAACTCACACAAGGAAGGATTAACGTTAGCTCCTTCAGCTGCCATTCACTGAAGCGCACGAGATGTCTGCTCAACAAAGCCGTTGTCCTGTTGCCATCATCCCTCCAGCACAAAGCAAACACCCAGGCACTGTGCCGGCTGCTCAACCCCATTGCTCAGATGTGCTCTGGCACAGCAGGTGCTGAGCAGGGCCCTCCTGCTTCTCCAGGCAACGGGGCTGGTGGTGCTTCTGCATCCCCTCCCCTAGGCACAAACACAGCCTGGAGGCAAGGTCAGAGAGGCCTGAGTGAGACAAACCCACACTGCACTGAAACTGCATCCCAAGACCCGACACTGAGCCTGCTGCATGTCTCCCGTCCCTCCCTACGGTGACGGGGCCTTCCTTTTAGGAAGGTGTCTTTCAGGGAACATGCCCAGACCATCTGCCATGGCAGAGAAAGCCAAGCTCCATCCAGAATGGCTGAGCAACAGGTAAGACCACCATGCAAGGTTTTGACTTGGTACTCACTAGCACTGGGAATTCTTCAGTCTATGCCTCATCTACAGCAACATCATGCTCAGCGATTCGTTCACACTACTAAGTAACAGACATTTTAAAGATCTTTTGTTTGGGAAAGCTGAGTCTCAACAGAGACATACTGTTGGCATGTAAGGATATTGCTCCTCCTCCACTCCCAGTGCAGTATCTGTGTTCTTGAGCATTTTGTCATCT
Source organism: Ibycter americanus (assembly GCA_035590275.1). Classification (NCBI taxonomy): domain Eukaryota; kingdom Metazoa; phylum Chordata; class Aves; order Falconiformes; family Falconidae; genus Ibycter; species Ibycter americanus. The sequence continues at coordinate 87,660 of JAVJGI010000037.1, read as the reverse complement.
AATAGCAGACAATAATCGCACTATCACAACTCATCATCATGGGCGGGCGGGCTGGGGGGTGAGAAAGGCTTAAACAAAGAGTTCATTAGAATGGGGCGGGGGGGGCGGGGAGCAGCAAGAAGCAGAAGTTGGGAGGTGCCATGAATTTATGGTGCAAAGGCTGCTTGACTGATTATATTGCGACTGCTTGGGAAGGCCTGTTGTAAGCAGCACATTAAGCAAAGCTCTGGAGGAAGGGGAAAACAAACAGGCCAGCGGCAATGGAAGTGGACTTCAGCCACGGCCATTGGGCAGCACATCTCATGGTCGGGTCCCTCCAGGGTTCAGTGCAAGCTCTGCTGTATAATTCATCTACATCTCACTTGCAAACCACCTATTTAACTTTCCTAAACTAATGCATAACCACACTGTGTACTTGTCCCGAATGCTAGTGAAGCAAAGTCATATCTTTACGAAACATTTGACCCTCATCAGAGCACTTACAGTCATATGCATCTCCCAGACCTGGGATGATTTCCAGAAGCTGATGTACTTGCAGGAAGCACGGAAACTGTTGCTCTAAAAACCTGGGTAACCGCTGCACTGCAATGCTACAAGTTCAGGGCCCTTTCCCAAGCACCACCTGGACAGAACTGGAGCTGTCTACAGGAACTCTCCCCGTCTGTCAACAGTGACGCAGAAAATGCTCGCTAGAGACCCATTTCAAATGCAGTTCCACTGCGAGCATATGCCACGTGCTTCCAACCCAACTGATGCAGCAACCAACTTTAGGCAGGAAACAGAAACCTGACGCCAATGTTACTGCTCTTTTCCCAGCTACACACCCATCTCCACACAGGCAGGAGAGCACCCCAAGACCTGTGTGGGAATGGTGGTGCTACAGAGGATGTGCACACAGCAGGGAGAGCAAGCTTGTCTTCCGAAAAGGAGCCCACGTACAAGAAAAACAGCATGCAATTCAAAAACCCAGGAGCAGCTGCTTCATGCAGAAACATGTCTTCATGAGCAAAACTAGCTGAACTCTGGATACCAAGAAGTTGACCTCTATTGAGAGAAACTGTAACTACTAAAAAGCACCAATCAATTTGTGTTTAAGTTTTGACAATGCTTGACGTGGACCTAAGCAGAGGTAAAAGCCATCTCAGGAGCATGTCTTTATCAGTGCCAAACCTTGTATCCTTGAGATTTGGCAAAAAAACCCCCACATTTAAAAAGTAAGTCACAGGAAGCGTCACCATGGGTTTTTTTCAACTCCTCAGAAAACAAAGAATTTTTAATCCTACATAGCCAAGAAAGCAGAAAAAAAAAAAAAAAAAAAAAAGAAGTGATAAAGTTGCTTGATTATTGGAAAAGCAAACAGCAGTCCTTTTCCACACTCAGGAGCCTGGCATCGCTGGCACTATCTTGCCTGTAACATTTACAGACATCAAGTGTTCATGCTGAAAAACTGAAGACAAAAGAAATCCCGTTCTCTTGCAGCTGCTTTGGACAGCTGAATGGAGAACTCTCACTTCAGGAGGGCCATTACAGACACGCTGGCAAACTGCAGAGGAAACTCCCTGCAACCAGAGAGAGGATGCTACATCTCATCATCTTAATTCTCAAATGGATTTTACAAGTGCTTTACCTGGGCTTCTCCTTGTGCTCAAATACCACAAGCAGAGTTGGACAACTAAGCGCCCTATCACAAAAGCTGCCGTACTCATTGAGTGCCTGAAATAATGCCAAGAGGATATTAAACAGAATTTTATGTGACATGTTACAGTCATAGAGTAGACCCAATTAAATATAGGTCTCGGACCCTGCAGGGACCAGCCACAGCAGCAGGAGCTGCTTTCTGCCAAGGTGGTGGCGAGAGAGGTGCCCTTGGGCAGAGGACTCCAGTCACTGCAGAGCACTTCCCCAGGAGCCAGCACAGCTCCACAGCCCGCTGCTTTAACTGGGAGGGAGGAGCCAGATCTCCAGGTAGAGCACGGATAACTCAGTAAGCCCTCTAGGTCCTGTTCGCTCCCCGATGGAAAGACTTACCCAATTCCAGACCACAGCTCTACAGCCTAGAGGATAAAAACATAAAAATTCCCATGCATGGGGCTGAGATGGCTTCAGACCATTCAACTGGAGGCACAGCAGATGAGCTAATGGCATTGGAGCTACCTGAAGGAAAAAAAACCCCAAAACAAAATCAAAAACTCCACCAGCAGCAGCCCAAACAGACAGGCTGTCATTTCATGGCTGGGGACAACTCTTTCAGTGAGGAACGCGGCGGCTTATCTCATGACGTGCAATGCCAGTCACCAACAGCTCTCCAGCAACAGCATTTATAATCAGAGCCGAGCCAGAGCAACCTAGAGGGCGAGGATCAAACCCGCACTGGCTCAGATCGAGTAGCAAGACATTTTCTGGCTTCAGGCATCCCCAAGCCTTGTTTAGACAAGGTGTGACTGCGCAAGTGATTCAGCTGAATGAAATAAGCATTCACAACACAGGCACCCCTGCAGCGAGCATATAAGAATTAAAAGGACTCCTCCACCCACCACAGTCTGCTTCTCTCCAAAACCAAATCCTAACAACCCAAATTGTTCCTCTGTAGCACAAACTTTAAGGGGGAAACCATGAATTTCCACGCAAACACCAAAGAATCTGCCAAAAGCCAAAACAAATGGATAACACAGCAAAAAGGCTGAGACCCTTATGCAAAAGCACCCTAACACATGCAGAAGGCATACAGGGTAAGCAGGGCTCTTGAGCAGCCAAGCTGCTCATCTTCTCAACTTCGTCGCTGAAACAGAGACGTTGCAGAGCGTTTCTGACTGGAAGGCAACATTTCATCCCCATCCCAAATTCAAAAATCCCCAAACAAATCAGAACAAAACCATCTCATTCACACAGAAAGCATTAAGGTCCACACACTGGGACAATCAAACGGATATTTTGAATTTTCCCAAACTTTTCCCCATCTTCCCAGTTGAAACTACTCAGCCATTTTAACTAAAAATTCAAGAGATTATTCCTCTCCCAGCAAAACTTCCCCTGGGCCAGCAGCCCCTGCAAAGACCACCCTCCAGCTCCATGGAGAATGCACGTCTCTGAGCAAGCAAGGACATGAGTGACCCCTCCACAGGCCTCTGCCTCCCAGAGCATGGGAAGGGGCGTCTCCAGGAATTTCCAGTCACGTACCTGCTGCACCCATGGCCAAACTAACCATCGCACTGCCAGCTCTGCCAACAGCTAGGACTGGAAAGGCAGCCTGGGTTCGCTCTATCCCGCACAACCACAGCAGGCAGCTGGCAAAGGCAAACGTGGTAGAGCGGGATGTGGCTTCGCTCTTCTGTTAAGGACAGGCTCTGCAGGGAGCAAGAGCAATTATCCCTCACAATAAGTGTTTCTGGAGCAGTAACACTTACTAGTTCTTCCTGCAAGGCAGGAAGTCTTAGCCCCATTTTTCAGATGGGGAAAAAAAACCAACAACAAAACAAATAGTGGTGTCATTTCATACCTTTGAATCTGAATTCAGACTGAGTCAGGGATAATTTGGGCTTCCCACACTCGGGAACCCCAACACCCTGCATTACAGTTGTATGGCACCTGCCTCCAAAGCTACAGGACGACTAAGCAGAAAAACCAGGCTCATACCCGACCAAGACCCGATGTTAGCCACTTCATCGCTGCTGTTGGGATGTGGCAAGCCTCAGCAGAGTGTTCCAGAAAGCCCTTTCCAAGGCTGCCAGCGGCATCCACTAAACAAGAGGAGCTAGGGAGAGCAATGCCAGGCCAGGGGAAGTTGAGACAAGTTCCCTTGTCCAGGGAAGATGTCTAGGAGGCCAGCATCTGGGCTGAGTGCTTTACACTATCTGGAGGAATAGCCAAGGCTTAATAAGGAGCAGTTTCTTCTGCTTGCTTTCCTGGCTTAAAGAGCTTTTGCGTTACCCAACACCATTTAGGACCTGTGCCTCCCTAAAAACACCACAAACATGCTGAGAGAGACAGAGAAAGGAAAGTTTCACAGTTGTTTAGCTGATCCAAGCTTATCTTCAAACCAGGCAAGAGGGGCAGTTCTGCCCCCTCCCCACAACAACAGTGCTTAGGTAAACACAGGCTTCCCCCCCCTTTTTTTGTTTGTTTTTTTTTGTAGGATTAATCTAAGGCCAGATCAGTTCCCCAGCCCAGCTCACATGGGCAAGCAGTGGGGAGGGGGCAGGTCCTGCTCTTTTGGCAGTATCCAAGACTTTGGCTGCAGGGCTTCAGGCTGCTGAGCTGATCTAAAAGGGTGGCCGGATCCTCTCCAAACACCAGGACTCCAGCTGGCAGGAGGGTCTGCTGTAGTGCAGCATTCTGCAACACCCAGCTAGCAGGCAGCTGCAGGGCAAGTTGGATCAGTGCTAAACCCTGGTGCCACCAAGCTCGCTCTTTTTTTGTTAATTCTCTGGCTGGGTCACCTCCCTCATCCGTCTCAGCTGGGGGCTGCACTCACACCCAGCAGGCAGGGACAGAGGCTCAGGCCATGCTGGCCTGGGCTGCTGCAGCAGCAGGGCCCTTGCACCCTGGCTACCCCTGGGCAAGAAGCACGCGCCCGAACCCCCGTCCCCTCTAGCTGCGTTCAGCGCAAGGGGCTGCAAGTCCCAAACGCACGGAAACTGAACCAGTCAGGATGAAGCGCTAGCCTCACACCGCGGCCAGAGCTGGGGAAAAGCTCCAGCAGGGCCCGTCCTCCCCATGAAGCTCCAGGGTCAATCTGCTGAGGGCAAAGAGGCAGATCCTGCCACAGCCAGCCGCAGTGTGCCGGGCTCCCCTCCCTCTCCCGAGGCCACTGGGCAGGCGAGCCCTGGGCAAGCTCCGTCCCTGGGCCGTGGGGTCACCGGGCCGCCGCGGGCAACTCACTCAAAGGCAAAGAAGAGGGCGCAGGTGCCGAGGATGAGGAAGAGCGTCAGGTAGAAGATGCCCTTCTGCCGGGCCATCATGATGCGGCCATCGCAGCAGAAGGTGTTCCTGCCCGGCAGCTTCTCCCATTTCCGAACCACCTTCTTCCTTGCCACCATCACCGACATGGCGGGGCCGTCACTGGGGCGGCGGTGGCCGCCACACGTCCAGGCGCTGCTGCTCCGCCGCCCGCGCCCCCGGCATCATCGGGGCCCTCG
>JAVJGI010000037.1:38074-50566 GCA_035590275.1 Ibycter americanus | reverse complement strand
TAACCCTAACCCTAACCCTAACCCCTAACCCTAACCCCTAACCCTAGCCCTAGCCCTAACCCTAACCCTTACCCCTAGCCCTAGCCCTAGCCCTAACCCTAGCGCTAGCCCTAGCCCTAACCCTAACCCTAACGCTAAACCCTAACCTTAACCCTAAGCCAAACCCTAAGCCAAACCCTAAGCCAAAAACCCTAACCCAAACCCTAACCCTAAACCCTAACCCTAAACCCTAACCCTAACCCTACCCCTTCAAAAACCCTAACCCTACCCCTTCAAAACCCTAACTCTAACCCTTCAAAGACCTAACCCTAACCCTTCAAAACCCTAACCCTAACCCATAAACATGTAATGCTAATTTTAAGAAATCATTCGCGCAGTGCATTGCAAGAGTCGAAAAAACCCCAGCCCATTCTTCTTCCTTGTAAAAAAAGAAAAAACTGTTTACAGTTCTCTTCCTCTTCATTGTACTTCTCATTGTCATCTTCACCACTGAGGTGTATAATCAGTGTAGAGCGCGTTGGTCTTACAATATTCTCTTGAATTCTGCATGATTCTTTATGATGGGCTGGATGCAGAATCTCTTCCTGGAAACCCTGTTGCAATGCGGCAGCTACAGAAAAGAACATTATATTTATTTTGTTAAGGGGGGGAACCAGAACATGAAATCCAGGTTCAGACCAGCAGGCACAGTTTTTAAATCATTATCATGCTGAAGGAATACTTAAATGGACAGTTTGTGCCTTTTAGGAAAACTCGTCTGCGGTGGCTGGCAAAAAAGTTCTTCCAACTACAGAAAATGTGAAAAAAGATGGACACGACCTCTTCTGAATGGACAGGGGAGGCACTGCTGAATAAAGCCTTTAGACAGCATAAGAAGCATAACTAACCCCTGATTTCTCATTTCTATATATATAAAAAAATAATTCTAAAGAGTTCTGTAAAAACAAAGTAAGTGTTGTATTTTATATGTTTTTAAGCTTTTTGTAAGCTTTCCCAATCTTAAAGACTGTCCACTGCACATTTAGTTAGAACTCACTAAACAGAAGCCACGTTTTGTAGCCATATCCTTAGCCCTCTGCACTACGGGCTTCTGCAGAAGCAGCAAAGGTATAAAGACAAAAACCCACACTCCATTGGTGAGGGGTGTATGTGTTTATTTGACACAACAGTATTATTGTCCAAGGAGTTGCATTTTAAAGATTGATCTTCAATTTTTGAAAATCATGGGCCATGTTTACATTGCAGCACAGTGAAAATGTCCCAGAAATACCTTGGTGCCAAGAACCCAGCTCAGCGGAGTTGTGGGCTTCTCCTCTGCCTCGTTTAACCTGCTTCCTAACAGACCTTGTGCTGGCCAAGTTCTGTGGTTCCCGGTGCTGATCCCAGCTTGACTGGAGCCAGATCAGGAGCTTCTACCCTATGTGGCTACAATTTCAGAAACTTTCTGCACAGCCTTCTGACTGCGATTATACTCGTACCTGTTTTGGTGTAAGGGATATTCGTAGTGTGCAAGTAAAAATGCCTTGCCAATTTGTGAAATCTGAAATGAACCTAAGGAGAACCCAGTGATCTGGAGGGTAGCTCCATATGGACCACGTGGCCTGTGGACTGAGCTGCAGGATAGGGAAAGTCCTGACATCTGGTTCAAAGCAAGTCTCTTCCACCTGGTTTTGCTGCGGGTGGTTGTTTGGTTGACCTTTGTTTTAAAAAGAAAATAGCACTAGGAATTCAGTCTGGGGGCTTTGAGAGGGAGAGTCAGAAGAAGCAAGCCTGTCCTCCCAAGGGCAACCGCTTGGTGCTGTGAAGGATGGCCATCTGGAGCGGTGTCAGCGTACCTTCCAGGTGATGCCAAATCAAGAGGATCTCCCAAGTCAGTGCTGCAGGAACATGGCACAATTTTGAGGACCTTGTTACAGCTCTTTTTTGGAATGCCACCATTCCTCAGGCAGGGTGAGAGTTTTGGTCTCTGTGAATGTTATCTCCAGGAGGAGATAGCCATGGCAACTGCTGCTGCTTTGCAGGTGTTTGCAAAACAAGTCTGTGGCATGAGAAGAAAGGTTTGGAAGGCTTTTTTACTACCTTCCCAAAGACTGTGCACAATCAAGTAAAAGATAGTTTCTCTGCTGGAGACATTCAGAGCCTGCCTGGACGTCATTCTGTTCAACCTGCTCTGGGTGAACCTGATTTAGCAGGGGGTTGGACTAGCTGATCTCCAGAGGTGCCTTCTGTCCCTGACCATTCTGTGATTCTGTGAAAATCATCTCGGTTACTGAAATTCGGGTAAATTTTTCCCCCAGTTCCTTCAGGGCCATTTGGAAAATGGAGGAAAGAATTGTGTACGGGGACATTTGGAACTTAAGGGGCTGTCATGTTATGAAGGGGGGCTTCCTCAAACACTTTATATTTGATCAGCCTGTTGGTTTCCCAAGAAAGACGAGACCCTTTTGCCTGACCAGCCTGCCCGCCACCTGCGCTTTGACAGCCCACTGTATCAGGGGGTGATTCGACCAACCTATTCAGGGACCCTCAGTGACAGCATCACTGAGTCAACTCCCTTATATCAGCTACTCAAATCTCTGGAGATTTACACAAAAAATGGACCTCAGCTGAAGATTTTTATTATCCAAAATGCAAGTTTGTCGCAGATTGCCAGTGATAGTACACTGCTCAAAGATTTGTTCAAAGATTGCCAGTGATAGCACATTGACTGCAAAACAGGCTGAAAACCATATGGCTAACAACAGGTAGCATGAGTTAGTCACAGAATAAAGTTCTTGCCCAGTTGGCATCCCTGTGGGGGAGAAGACAGGTTCAGCCCGTCAACTGTTCCCCGAAGTTACGATGGAGTCTTCCCTCACTTCTCCCCTACTTTGTTCTCTCTTTAGGCTTCATGGTACACTGTGTATTTGTTACCACACACAGGGCTGGTTGTGTGTGCTGAAGGAGGTCTGAACTGCATGAGGCCCCTGTCAGCTCATCTCTCCAGCCTGCCCAAGTGCCTCAGGACGGCAGCACGGCCCTCTGGCCTAAGCGCCGCTCCTCCCGCTTTGGTGTCATGTACCAACTTGCCGAGGGTGCCCTGTGCCCCGTCGTCCAGACCATTAGTTAAGGAAGCTGTCAAAGAGGATTGGACGCAGTACTGACCCCTGGGTGACACTGCTAGTTCTTGGCCTCACAATAGTCTTGGTGCCACTGAGCAGCAGCCGCTGGGCCCGGCTGTTCAGTCCATGTTGGTCCTGCTCACTGTCGGCTCATCCAGTCCATTTCCATTTGAGTGACTTGAACTCCAACTTTAAAAAGATTGCAAGAGGGGCCCATGCAAGCACACAGCTTTCAAAATCCCATAGCATAAACTTCCCACACTGGGTATTTCCACCAGTTCCTCCAAAGCCTACAGAGAAGTAAATGCCCCATCAATTACACGTTCAAGGTCAGCAACTGCTTTTAATTCTGGCTTTGGCTTTTCTGCCTGTGGGTTCCAAATGAGTGTTGTTTTCGCAAAGGTGATCCCAAAAGCAGGACAGGGATTAAATCTCTTCCTTGACAGACCCATGGGCAGGTGGGCCAGCCGGCAGAGCTGTCCGAGTCTCTGGAAGCTCCCTCTGAGCTCTTGCTGGCCACAGGCAGCACTGAGAGGAGGGACAGGGTGGGCTGCTGGTGCCCTTTGTGCAGCTTGGTCCCTGCTGGGGGAAGTTCTGGTGCTTCCTGGATCCTTTTCCACCTCCTCCTCTCTGACATTGCAGGAGTCAGATGCTGTGCTCCACCCTCATTCAGGGTCGCAACCTGCCCGCCTCTCCACCACAGCACCCTGAGTATTTGTGTGACCTACATCTCTATGGCACTGAAACTCTCCTTCTCCTCCTCCTCACAGCTGAGGGATCATAGTCCGTGATGACACCGAACCAGATGTGGAGATCACAGCCATTGCCGCGAGGATCTCCTCCACTCTCTCTGCCTCAGCAGGGTTTGCTTCCAAGCAGCCCTGCGTGCAGGATCCAACTGGGAGCTACCATTGGAAGGCCCTTGAGTTGTGTTATCCCTGGGAACAGGGTCATGTCTTGGAGGACGAGTTCTCGTCCTCCTCCCCGCTGAGCGGTTGTGCTCTGTGTACTCCACAAACCGGTTGTAGAGATCATAGCCACGCTCTCTCCGCATTGGCAGGTTTAGCTCCTGAGCAGAACTGGGTGCAGGAGAATACTGGGAGCTGCCATTGCAGGCTCCTGGAGCTGTGTTATCCCTGAAAGCATGGTCATGACTTGGAGGACTAGTTCTCCTCCTCCACCTCCCTGTTGAGTGGTCGTAGTCTGTGGTGTGCACGAACCAGCTGTGGAGATTGTTTCCCCGCTGCAGGGATCTGCTCCGGGTCCTCTCCCTGGCACCATTCCTCTGGCAGTGGGAAGAAGGGCTGAATCCGTGCTCCACTTTCTTGCTGCCTTCTTGCATGGTGCGAAGCGCACGGTCAATTGGTCTACAGCAATCTGGGCACGCAGCTTTTCTGCTGGACACCAGCCTTCTAGAGCCACACGAGTGATGCAAGGGCGTGCCCATGTAGGAGGTGATGCTGAGCCTGCCTGGCCAGATGGGCCACCGACGGCCTGCAGCTGCCTCCCACACACCTGCCCTGCTTAGCTGGCTGGTGCTGGCTCTTGCGGAGGAGCTACAGTCCTCTGGAGAGTCCTCCATGCCCACCTCCATGTCCTGCAAAGAGAGCTGTGAAAAGGTCCTGTCGTTTCCTCCTGAAAAGACCAGAGCAGTGGGGGAACCCCCAAATCTCTGTGAGGGGACAGCTAAAGACCTCCCAAAGGCCCTCCTGGAGGGCTGCAAAGGCAGAGGGGCCAAAGGCACACAAGTAGGATGGATCTAGGTGTGATGCTTTGAGAGGGAGCAGCGCGGCAACTATGAAGAAAGCTGTGGTGTGGGGGGGGAGAAGAGAGCAATGCCAAGACCCCAGAAAGAAACCCACTGTCCATCTGGTGCCCTGACCCACCTCTCCAGAGTTACCTTAGTCCAACAAGGCTGATCCCATGGTCCCACAGGACCCATCTGCTTGCTGCTAGCCCCGCAATGACTGAGGAAGGAGTGGGCATATGATGGTGCTGATGAGGTTGATGCCCACTGATCAATTTTCAAATCAGAGCACCTGGGGGGGGAAAAAAAAAAAAGAAGAGTGATGTCCGTTTAGGGCTGCTCTTGCAGCCTCCACTGGGGTTCACTCCTCCTTTATTTGGAGTGGTTTCTGTGACAGAGAGAAGTCATGTCAAGCCTACAAATAGGAAACTCATTTGGGCTCTTCCCACCAGGTCTGCCCCTGTCACAGCAAGACCTGGCCTTCATACCCACTATGGCCTCCATTTCATACAATCATAGCATCACAGACTGGTTTGGATTAGAAGGGACCTTCAAGATCATCTAGTTCCATCTCTCCTGCCATGGGCTGGGACACCTTCCACTAGACCAGGTTGCTCAAAGCCCCATCTAACCTGTCCTTGAACGCTTCCAGGGAGGGGCCATCCACAACCTCTCTGGGCAGCCTCTTCCAGTGTCTCTCCACCCTCACCGTAAACAAATTCTTCATAATATCGACTCTACATCTACCTTCTTTAAGTTTAAAAATGCTGCCCCTCGCCCTATCATTATACTCCCTGATAAGGAGTCCCTCCCCATCTTCCCTTGTCGTGGTTTAACCCCAGCCGGCAGCCAAGCACCGCATAGTAGCTCGCTCACTCCCCCGTCACCCAGAGGGACGGGAAGGAGAATGCGAAAGAAATGTAAAACCTGAGGGTTGAGGTAAGAACAATTTAATAGGTCAAGCAAAAGCCGCGCACACAAGCAAAGCAAAACAAGGAATTCATTCACTACTTCCCATCGGCAGGCAGATGTTCAGCCACCTCCAGGAAAGCAGGGCTCTGTCACGCGTAATGGTTACTCGGGAAGACAAATGCCATAATGCCAGATGTCCCCCCACTTCCTTCTTCTTCCTCCAGTTTATATATATGCTCAGCATGATGTGATATGGTGTGGAATACCTCTTTGGCTAGTTTGGGGCACCTGTCCTGGCTGTGTCCCCTCCCGGTTTCTCATGACCCTCCAGCCCTCTCACTACCAAGGCCCAGGAAACCGAAAAGCCCTTCACTTAGTATAAACATGACCCAGCAACAACTAAAAACATCAGTACGTTATCAACATTTTTCTCACATAATAGCCAAAACACAGCACTGTACTAGTGACTAAGAAGAAAGCTAACTCTATCCCAGCTGAAGCCAGGACATCCCTCCCTGTAAGGCCCCCTTTAGGTACTCTTCTGTCTATCAGCCAGCTACTGATAGCAGACAAGTAGCGGTTTACATCAGGGCAGCAGCCTAAAGCCCAGTGAGGAAAGGTAAGGGCTGGTGGGGGGTGGTTCACATGCAACAGCACTGGATGATGCAGGTAGTCACTGTCTCCTAAGACCGAAAGACTCAATAGGATCAGAAGAAAAATGGCAAAACCGGGAAAAGGAAACGCATTCTAGACACATTTTAGTACTGGCTATTACCTGACATAAAACAGTAAATAAGCTTGCTGCTTGAGAACTGTGTTCAGGTCACAACAATTCACAGACTTATCATTCATCTTGTACCACAGTCCATTGCTGGCCTGTCAAAAAAGAGGCAAGGATATCTGGAGATGAACTGGGTGGTTTCCAGAACAACACAGGCAGAAAACTAGCGAAGCAAGAGTCCACCAACCCAAATCCCACCCAGCCGGTAAGGAGACCTTCTCCCCCAGAACCTTGGCTACCAGAAACACCACCATCAAAGTTTGCCTTCCCCAGCACACATTCCTCCCGACTACGAAGGAAGTGGCTCTTTACCTTTGTGTAGCAGAAATAGTGTCCTTCATGACAGCTGTCACCGCTGTGCACCAGGACAGCATATAAGGCGTAGAGGAGCAGTTCTGCAGCTGTGTGAGAAGTGTATGGCTGAAGATCCAAGTACTGGGGATACTGCACAAACTGTGGAGAGACCAAGAGGGCTCAGAAAGGATCCTGGAATACTACATGAAATAGCCTGCCAAGACCAGGGGCCAGCGGTGTAGAAATACATCCTTGGGGCTCATCAAACTCGGTTTTCCCTGAAGCAACATGTCATACTGATGGCATTGGTGACAGCAAACTGTTCTTGGCCAAAGCAGCTCGGTCAGAGCAGAGTATGTGCTTGCTTTCCCACGGGAACTCTCCTCTCCCCAGAAGGGAACATGAAAAGCTCAACCTGAACAGCTTGTGGCAGTGTCCTGCTTTGGCAAATCCCTTGCTCCGGGAAGAGAAAGAGAGTTGCCCTCCGCTTGCGTACACACCTTGCTGATCTTCTCGCTGGCAAAACCAACCCTTTCCAGTCGCAGCGTGAGAACCCTGGGCGCACGATCGATTGTAAACCTCCTGGAGGCAGCAACCATCTTGTCACACCTCGAAACCAAGCAGAGAGCCAAGTGCTGAAATGCACCCTGTCTTGCCTCAAGAAGGCCAGGCAACCTTTCCTGTCTCACACATTAAGTTATTTTAAGACCCTTCAGTACCACAAGGCCATATGAAAAAAAAGCTGTGTCTCTTTACTGTGCATTGAACCAATGTGAAAAGATGACTTATGCTTGATAACACGCAACACTTTCACGCAGGAACGAATATTAATATCTTGATAGTAATTGTCTTACTTGCTACATTTAAAGCCGTTTTCACCACCCAGCTGCTTGGGTTTCACAAGGTGCTCCAGAGCTGTGGTGACAGATGAGGCTGCCTGGAGGGGTAAGAAAGGAGAGCTCTGAGCTCGGGGAAATGCCCTTGCCCCAGCACTTAGGAGGAGTTGGCCACAAGACCCAGGTAGCTGCCACTGAGGAGACTCACCGTGACCCTGCAAATAGTGGCCAGAGGGAAGCGGAAAGAGGGTATTTTGCTGAACATTTCCTTCATTTCCCAGAGGTTCCAGGTGCCATCAAGAGCTACCTCGCCATGCCACCGCCCAGTTCAGCTACTGATGGTGTGCAGGGTCATCAGTAATGAAAACAACACAACCCATCAGCCTAGGGGCCAGATGGGTTATGAGGGAGGGCAAAGTGAAGAAGGACAACAGTATGTCAAGGGTGCAGAGAGGATAATGCGTGCCTGTGCAGCTTAAAGCCAGCACCTCCAGGGAGACCACTGCCATGACCTCCACAGAAGGAAACTTCCCATACCACTTCCCCTCACCCACCCCCCCAACCCTCCTCAAGGCCTCTTGTGTTCACAGCAGACATTTCTAAGCCAACTGCATTGATTCTAGAAAGCTACAAGGGGCCTGGGATGTCTTGAAACACAGTGACAAATCCTCTTACTGTGATATCCAAAGGAACATCCAGGAAGGACTCATAGGAATCGGAAACTGCTTTGCAGCTCCAGCACGTGACTGGAAGGGAAATGGAAATGCTCAGCAATAGGGGAAGTCAACTGACTGCCGGTTTATGCTCTTCATACCTACTATGCCAGGCACAGGCTCAGCTCTTTATCACAGGAAACACGAGGGCACAGATGAGTCAAAGGAGAGCAATGGTTGTGGAAACGTACCTCTGGATCTCAGAAAGCCCCCAAATATTTGACGGACAATGGTAGTATATTGAGAAGAGACACCGCAGCTGGAAGGAAATGGCAAAGTAGAGACTTATCTCCTCCAAGAGTTTTCCTTTCTCTGAAAGCCCTGGGCGTAGGGTTTCCTTGATGGGGGTATATCAAGGAGGCCAAAAGGCTTGCGAACATTGAAAGGTAATTTGCTTGTGCTTACTTGCTGCGTCCACTCAGACAAGCTCTCTGCATGGCATTGACAGTGCAGCGTAAGAACTCGTGGGCGTCTTCCTGCACGCCAAGCTCAAATTCTCCTATTCCTAAAAAAGAAGTTAGTACTTCAGTCCTAGGAGAAAGGAGGATGACATTTCAAAACACCTGAGATGACTTACGTGGGAGGGCATTGACGATGGCCGTGGGCGCGATGGCACTGTCTGAGGTGTGCAAGACATCATTAACATGTGCTTCCATGATGCACATCATGCAGAACCCTTTCTGGCGACCTGAAGAGGGAGGGAGGGGAGCAAGCTTCTCAGGTTAGAAAAACACCCGTAGCGATGGGAAACATAATGTAGACCTTGGAGTTCTCAGAACAGGCTCCACTCCTCCCAAGGTGCCAATGGCCCCGCAAGCCCTGGACATTTCAGTGCACAGCAAACTTTCTTGAGAGGGATGCTTCACTGACAGAAGTTTTCTGTGCAATCAGCAAAGAGAGTTTAACTTGCAGGAATAGGGAATGACACCCGGGCCTAGAAAGGGACGTCTTTCTGACAGTGCACACACCTCAACAGGACAAGCGGCTTCTAGGCTTGAGTGTTCCAAGAACAGAAACTTGGGGGCGGCTGACAAAGAAGGCTGCTTTTCACCTACTTCCAGTTTCAGGTTCTGGGGGTCCTTGGGAAGTGCCCAGCAGATTGACAAGGAGATGTTCTTAAAAGTACTCACAGGACCCGCTGTGCTCACAAGAGAGCAGGTAGTTGGCAAGAGGGGGAGTGTACGTCAGGCACTGCAGGACGGAGTTGAGGAAGCACGTATTGCCTAGGTTGTAGAGGCCTGCTCCAGCTCTCTGTCTTTGCTGCCACTCCATGCAAATCTTCTCTGGAGGAAAGAGGATCCTTTGTGGCGGAACCATTCCCTTGGCAACGACTGCAGGAAAATGACATTTGAGAAGAGATGAGATGATATTGTTGCACAAAAGCATATTTGAAAAGTTGAGTTGTCTGCAGGAGCACCTAGGACAACCAGCTCCAACCTCCAAGCCAGAAACACTGCGGGAAGCCCAACACCGTCACTGGAATTTACTGGTGATGACAGAGTTTCGGAAAATAGTCTGTTCACCTGCTTACTTTGCTGGAAGTCCAACAAACCCACACTCTGATTTCTGGGCTTGGGCTACCTGTCTTTCCCTCTAGAGTCTTGCATTATCAGGTCAAGTCTTCCTTTTTGCTGGCTGTAACTTCATGAAAACAAGCGAGCACCTAGCCCAGAAGGGAACTCTACTGACGTCAGGTCATTCTACTAGCAATGTCATCGTTCACAGTCTTGTATAGAATGGCAGAGGAGTGACCAAATGCATTTTCCTGCGACCAGTCGAAACCCCCTGGGTAGGTCTGGCTGCTCTCAGGAAACGCCCCGTAATTCCCTCGAGGTTGTCAGCACATAAATATTCAGGGATGGAGCACCAGCCATGCCCATTACTTTTGGGGGTTCGCAAAGCCCAAGCCTGCTGGTGAAGCTGTTACTCACAGGATTCGTTCTCCCTTGCAGCCATCGCTCCTCTCAGGGGCAGAGGGGAAAGCTTTGGGTGACCAAGGATGTCAGGACGCACTCCAGAAAGAGAAGATCAGCGCCAATCTCATCACCTGATTGCAATGAAATAACTGGAGCTCAACAAAATCATTAAAACCAACCACAAACGAAACCCACAGACCAGCACTCGCCATCAAAAGTGTTTCAGCAGTAACTGCCTATGGCTACTGTTAGCAGCAGAGCCCTCCAGCTCTCCAGCCCACCCTTTTCCACCTTGTCTGCAGGGGTGACTGGCTTTTGGCTGCTACTTTAATGGCTGCCTATGCCGGGCTCCTTTTTCGTTCTTCCTTCCTGCCCCATCAGTTCAAGGTGGGCTTCTGGTCAGTCTAGGCTGAGCTCAGTGCCTCGGACTGCCACCTCCCTACTTTCCTAGACTACGCTACGGCAAAGAAATAAGAATTAGCAAACAGAAACTCTACCCATAGCACCTTTCTGACCAACCTAGAAAGGGGGAAGACCCCAGCATACAGCTTGGGAGGTAGAGACCAGCCTACACTTTTATCCCCAATCTACCTCCTCTAGGATCTCTCCCAAAAGTCAAATCATAATTACCTTTGAAAGAGGATGGAAGATGAGGAGCAGTCAGCAGTAAATGATAAATGCTTGGAAACAGGTAGCCACGCAAGGAGCCAACGAAG
The DNA here is from genome assembly GCA_035590275.1 of Ibycter americanus. NCBI lineage: Eukaryota > Metazoa > Chordata > Aves > Falconiformes > Falconidae > Ibycter > Ibycter americanus. The sequence continues at coordinate 39,550 of JAVJGI010000037.1, read as the reverse complement.
GAGCCAAGTCACCTCGAAGGCCAGCTCAGCCCAACTGGCTTTCACTAGCCTGCTGCTCAGGATACCAAGCCCTGGCCTGGCGAGGTCACAAGTTCCGGAAGGTGCCGCATCACTGCCCCTTTGTGACACGGGGCCGCATGGGGGGACACTGCGGCCACGCAGCCGCCCCTGCCTGGGCACCTTCCCTGCAGCCAGCAGGCGGCTGCCGCTGGGCTTCCCCACGTGCTGCTGGCGAAGGGCTGTGCATCTGCCAGCACAGCTCCCACCTCTGCCCCACACCGCACAGCCAGAGGAGTAAACACCTGCCCAGGGCTGGAAGCATGCCCGTGCACAGCTTTGGCTGGCACGTTCACGTTGCTGAGGGTTTCTTTTCCACTCTCCCCAGGTACAGGACTGTGTCCGTGATGCTCGTGTAGCAAAGCACCTGGGCTCGTACAGGTTCACTGCCAACGAATTTCATCTGTCCCCCGAGATACACCCTGTGCTTTGGGCATCCAGTTTGGCCACAGCTTTGCTTGGGTGGCTTTTATCATCACGTGCCTCTGGGGACGACTGGTGTTTCCCCTCTCTTGCCTGAGGAGGCTGCATTTGCCCCTTGTCTGCACAGGGTACCTTAGCACTGGCAGTGCACATGCAGGCAGGCCTTTCTGCACTAGCAGTGGTTTCACAGGACAAAGTTGAACACCAGGACTGGTCCCTGCCCCTACCCTCTTCTGCAGAGTGGGGCTGACATATCAAGAGCCCGCGGCAGATGCCCCACACAGCCAGCACCCAGCAGGGCTGCAGACGCAGAGCTGAAGGAAGATCTCTTAGACAAAGAAAAAGATATCTGTGTGTGACAGGGGGGTGGTCTATTGGAAATTACTTTGCTTTTAGTCAGAGAAGTCTCCCGTAACTTGTCACTGTCTTTTTCTCCTGTGACAGGTCCCCATGCCCAGAGGTAGCAAATGTCCTACAGCAGCTACATCACCCAGTTCCTCCTCCTGGAATTCGCAGACGCATGGGAGCTGCAGCTCTTGCACTTCTGGCTCTTCCTGTGCATCTGCCTGGCTGCCCTCCTGGCCAACGGCCTCATCATCACCACCATAGCCTGTGTTCACTGCCTTCACACCCCCATGTTCTTCTTCCTCCTCAACCTCCCTGTTATTGACCTGGGCTCCATCTTCACCGCAGTCCCCAAAGCCACAGCCAATACCCTGTGGGACACCAGGGCCATCTCCTATGCAGGTTGTGCTGCACAAGTTTTTCTATTTCTCTTTTTCATTTCAGCAAAGCATTCTTCTCACCATCATGGCCTATGACCATTTTGTTTCCATCTGCAAACCACTGCACTACGGGACCCTCCTGGGCAGCAGAGCTTGCATCCACACGGCAGCAGCTGCCTGGACCAGTGGGTGTCTCAATGCTGTGCTGCACACAGCCAATACATTCTGAACTCATTCTGAACTCGAAGGAGACAAACTCTTGAATGGAACC
>JAVJGI010000036.1:23481165-23498522 GCA_035590275.1 Ibycter americanus | reverse complement strand
AATGTTCCTCCCTGCTCCCCCAGCCCCACACCTGCCATCACCTGAGCAGCAGGCGGAACCATCCGTGCAGGAGGTTCTTCACATGGTGCAGAAGGTGACGCTGGGACAAGAGGCAGCAGCAGAGGAACCTGTTTGTCTCCCCAGCCACAGGCAGGAGCCCAGCAGCGGCACAGCTGCTGCTCCTTACAAGCTCCAGCTACTGGCAACAGCCTGGGCTTTAGACAGGGGTGTAAATCAGTCCCTGTCACAACTTGAATATTGCCGTTAAATGCTACAGCTGCACCTTGTATAGATATTGATTAGTTTGTATGATTAATTACTTAATAACTGTTCTAAGCAGCATACAAAGAAGAGCTGGACTCGAAGGCAGTGTGTAGGGTCTGAAAAACACCCTTCCCCTCCGAGACCACCTCAGGTGCCCAGTGCGTGCTGGCCTCCTGGACCTCAGTGTCTGACAGGACCAGACCCCCACCTCCAGGGAGGGGCCACGCACCCGGCCCACACCCTGCTTTGCCCTGCAGTCCGAAACGGCCTCCCACCCCCCTGCATAAATAGCCAAACTGGCTTCTGCTTTCGGTCCCGAAACCAGCTCACTTAGAGCCCATTTCCGAGCCCCAAAACCCAGCTGCGGAGCCCGTTCCCAAGCCCCACAAACGCAGCGCTTGGCCTCTGTTCCTGAGCCCAAAATCGCATGACTTAGCCCAAAACTGCACAACTCCGGCTGCTTCTGAGCCCCAAAACCAGCCCCATGAGCCTGTTCTCAAGCCCCAGAACGGGAGACCCAGTCTCCGCTGTCAGGCCCCAAACCAGCTCATCCTGTCTGCTCTCAGACCCCCTTTGCAGCCCTCACAGGCAATACCGAGGGTGGGGGGCATGCACCTTTCTCTCATCTTTAACATGGGCTCACAGCCGTGGCAGTTCTATTATATCTGTTAGCCTGTTAGGGGTGGCCTGCACAGTGGGGACACACTCAGGGGAGGCAAGGGGTGGTCCCCTGGAGGGTCAGCATAGGGCTGGGAGGGATTTGGGTCAGGACGGAGCCATCTGAAGGGAGAGGTCATGGTAGTCCTAGGAGAGGGTCATGGGGTGGGGTCTGGGGCAGCTTGGGGCTGTGCTGGAGGCATAGGGGAGCGATGGGAAGCTGTGTGGAGGGGTGGTCTGGGAGAGGAGCAGCTGAACTGCAGTCGGTCACAGGCAAGCCACGGTGCACTGGCTTGGTGCATCACCTTCCCCTTCACATGGCTCCAGGCTACCCCTTCACCCCAGCAACCCAGCACAGCTGGCCCCTGTCCTAGTGTGCTGGCCTCCCTGCCATTTGCTTCACATTGCCCAAGACGTTCCCAGGACCCCACCAGCCCCAAGTATGGATCCCCAGTCCCAGCTCACCTTCTCTGCAGTTGTGGTCACGGTCCCAGTCCCAGCAGGTGATGCTTGGCAGTGGCTCCCTGGCTCCAAACAGAAACCAGCACAGCCACCCAGAGCTGCAGGGCCTCTGTCCCTACAGTGCGTTGGATATAGAGGGGCCGTTGCTGTTAGCCCCACTGGCTTTACCTGGGGCTTTCTGTCCCCAGACTCCCAATCCGCGGCTGCAGCTGGTCAGGAACAAGAACCATCACCATCAGCCCCTCAGGGACAGCTGGGGCTGCCAGGGCAGCCATAGCATACCCCAGCTCCAGAGGGCAGCTTGCCGAAGAAAAAAGGAGAAGCACTGGGGTGCACAAAAAGGGGAAACGATGAGTCTTACGGGGAGAAGAACAAATTGAGAGCTATGGGGTGCAACAAAAAGAAGAAACACATCAGAGGATGACAGGGCGAACTGACGGCTCTGGGATGCACAACCAGCCAAAAGCAGAAGGCTCAGTGGCACACAGAATCCCTGTCTCCCAGCACCATCCACACTGGCCCAAGCCCTCTGCCCTGGACACGCTGGGGACATCTCAGGGTGCTGTAAGCAAAGTCAGAACAGAAGCAGCCTGGGGAACCTCGTGCAGCCCTGCGTGAGCCCTGGATGCCTCTGGGATAATGGGAAATACCGCCAACAGCCCCAAGGGTCTTTTAAGTCCCCAGCAGCCCTGTGAACAGTGCTGAAGTTCTCTGGGAACCCCCTCCATGACCCAGAAATGCTCTAAAAGACCTTGGGACCAGCTCCTACTGCCTCAGAAGCAATTGGTAGCCTCCCTTCCCTTGGGTACTGGCCTCAGGCACTACTTACTGAATGTAAAGGGACTGCAGGACCCACAGCCATGGAGCGTAAAGAATAAAGCAATTATTAATTAATATACCTAACACCTGGGAGTGAGTCTGCCACGGGGCTTGATGCCAGTACACTCACCCTTCCCCTGCGGCCCCTTAGGAGTCATCACTGGAGCAGCACTCACCAGGCTGGTGGGGAAGGGTCAGCTCCTGCTGCAGCAAGTCAGCGAGCAGCTGTGAGCCTCCCCCCCTGCTTCTTCCTGCAGGGACAGGATTCAGCTCTGGTACTTGAAAGGAAGACCCCTGACCTCACCTGTTTGTTCCTCTGCCCTACTCCCTGACTAGGACTCTGCAAGGAACTTGCACCGCTCTCAGGTCGCCCACCACCTCAGCGGTCTGACTCAGCACATTGTGCCTGCATTGTATCAAACTAGACATGTTTTTAGCCTATTAACCACACTGCGAGCATTTCTAGTCCAAGCTACCTAAACATCCAGACACCCAGCTGTCTCCAGCCTTTGGCAGATGGTACTGCCCAGGGAAACTGCAGCGCAGACAGACACTGTGATGTTAGAAGTGCTTGTCTTGCTTGGCACGAAGAAACACGTAATGCAGAAATGGGGAACAAGCAGCCTTCTCACCTATCCACTTTCTCATTCAGCACAGGCAAGAGAGGGAAAGCTAAGCCCTTTCAGACTCCCAAGCAACCATTCGCTGCCATGCTCGAGAGTACTGCCTCCAGAAACATCCCTCCCATTCACCTGGGAGCAAGGAAGCCAGCCTGCATCCAGCCCTCTGTCTCCTATGTTCCACCTATGCTTCTTCTCTTGGCACCCCTGCTAGCCCCTCACCCACAGAATACCAGGTGCACAACACCCGCAGCACCTGAAGTTTTTGGTCTCCTCCAGAGCACTCGGAGAGCAGCCTCTAAGACTCCAAGCAAACACCTCCACAGGCTGCCTCGCACACACAAGCAGCTAGAGTCCGACAGACCCTGCTAGAAAGCCCTGCGACTCCACAGTGTACCTGAAGGCTGAGTCAGGAGCAAACTGCTGCTGCAAGAGAGGTGGAAGAGGAGCAGAATGAGGCTGATGCAAGCAAGATGCCTGTTTACATAAAGACAGACCAACAGGCAATCGGGCTCTGTGCCACTGTAACATTCAGGACTCAAGCTGCCCTGTGTGACAGCCCTGTCTGGGCGCAGGTGAGCAAGAGGCAGTAACACCCACCGTGGAGGACAGCCCACGCACCGACGGGGAGGACTGATGGTCACAGCAACTCCAGACTACTCTGCTACAGGCACTGGCCCTAACACTCAAGTACTTGCACACTCTGATCTCTGTCTTCCTGACGCCTTCCCCACAAGCCTCTTCAGTATCAACCATCCCCTCTCCACAGCATCCTGGCCCACTGGTGCTCCCCCAGTGCACATCCAGAGCCCCTGCCCCCAGCAACACAAATCTCTGGAGGGGTTAGACTTCGTCTGAATGAGGCAGATCAACAGCACCTTCCATTCCTGCTGATCAGCTCTGCAGGGCACCCACCAGTCCTTGGCACCTCGAGGGCCTGACAAAACACAAAGGAATGCCAGACCCTCACTCGACAAAGGACCAGGAATCCAGAAAGGGGATGGGCAGAAAAAGAGGGATGGGGAGACAGACAGAGGCACACAAAAGAGGGATTTAGAGTGTTTGGCGGCCAGTGAGAGCTTTGAGGACGGGTTGGGGAGAGTTTGGGGGCTGCTGGCTGCTTTGGGGCAGCATCTGGGGGGTCTGGGGCAGGCTTTAGGGGTATTTGGGATCTGTAAGGCCATTGCAGATCCACAGCAAGTAGCAGGGAAAACAACAGCACAGCACAAGACCTGTGGCAGTCATTATCAGCGTCCAGCGGTGCCGACAGCAGCAGCCTCCATTGTGGCACAACTCTGTCAGCCAGAGGTTTCTGGGGGAGGCATAGTCAAGTCCATCACCCCCACGGCTCCTGCACCACCGACGGCCACACGCAGCACCCCACCCAGGGCAGTCCCCCTCCCCCACCAACCCCAACCCCCCCCTTCCCTGCCTCACTCCAACCTGCAAGGGTATTCCCTCTTGAGAGATCCCCTCTCAAACTGCCCTTCCAAACCCAACTACTCGACCCTGCCCCAACATGACCACTGAGCCCTAGAAGCCCCGATAAGCGCAAAATTACCAGCTCTTCTTCTTCATAAGCACCGCAGCTGAAGTAAAGCAGCAGGCACTCCAATGGCCTTGAGTCCTGAGGCAAGTTTCTCATGCCTGTTGCAACCAAGGATGATAGTAGTGACTCCGGAACTGCGGAACAGTTGAGGTGGGAAGGGACTTCCAGAGGTCATCGGGCCCAACCCCTCCCTCCTCAGGCAGGGCCACCCACAGCCAGCTGCCCAGGACCATGTCCAGATGGCTTTTGAATACTGCCAGGGTGGGAGACCCCACAACCCCTCTGTGCGTTCCGTGCCAGTGCCCCGTCACCTGCACAGTGAAGTGCTTCCTGACGTTCAGAGGGAACCCCCGGTGCTTCAGTTTGTGCCCATCGCCTCTTGCCCTGTCACTGGGCACCACTGAAAACAGCCTGGCTCCATCTTCTTCACACCTTCCCTTCAGGTATTTATATTCATCGGTAAGATATTCCCCACCACCACCCCCAGCCACCGAGCTGCCTTCTCTCCAGGCTGAACAGTCCCAGCTCTCCCAGGCTGTTCTCATGTGAGAGATGCTCCAGTCCCTTTGTCACCTCGGGGTGACTCACTCCAGTGTGTCTGTGCCTCTCTTGCACTGGGGAGCCCAAAAGGCGTCCTGTGCTACAGACAACAGCCCATATACCCATCCCAACTGAAAATTCCAGATTCCCTGACACAGGGAGGAAGCCCCAGATAACCTGAGTAAGCAAATGACCCCCAAAGAACTGAGGAATGCACCAGAGATGCCAGCACAACCTCAGAATCCCTGGAAAAGCCATCAAGACAAAAAAATATGGCTCCACAGGCCCCACAATAGCTCTCGGAACACTTAAGAAAATCCCGAGAAGCAACGGGGGTGGCCCTAGAGAACCCCCGCGAGGAGACACAGCTCCCAGTCTAGGGTGCTAGGATCTCCTACAACAGATCACAGTAGCAGCACTGAGGAGCTTTGGTGCTCATCCTAAATGAGCTACAGCGTGGCATTCTTCAATTAGCCCTAACAGGATTACCTGGTATCGATCAAACATGTGCTGTCCATCCTGAGATGCACTGTATTAAAAATAAACAAACAAAACCAAACAAAACCCCCATACACAAGTGTCTGTCTCTGCTATCAAAGCTGTTTGGATTGATCACTTCCATACAGCAGTATAATCAATATGCACAATTCCAAGGCACCTTAAATTTCTCAGTGGTCTTTATCAACAACAACTTGTAGTTCTGAAGAGAGAGAATAATGGGTACGAACTGCGCTGCAGGAGCAAGTGCATGCCTACCTGTGTCACAGCGTTAGAAGACACAGCTGGGGTGGCATTAACAAGCTACTTCCATAGCAATTCCACTCAAAGCTGCTTCATCTCTTTATCTTTTTGCACCCCATACTAACATGGCATTCAGGTATCTGACTGCAAACTTTGCCATTCCAGGGAAAGCACTAAGAAATCTATCCATAAATGAAGCTCCTGCTTAAGCCTTTTACAGCAGAACCGCCGCAGGTTGCCTCAGCTCTTTGGAGAACTTGTATGTTAAAATTTAAAATGTCAAGAGAAGCCTAAAAAATACACAATTGCACAACTTTAAAGCAAAAGAAGAATGTCAAGTGATTCCAGAGAAAATAAAGAAATTTAGTTTCTATTTTGTTCCATTTATACAAATTAGGCATTAGGCTTCTTAAATATTTAAAACATGAAAACCTAAGTGAACTATCATCAATGAACAAAGACATCTTTGACAATTCATCTTTTAATAGAAAGTACTTAAATTATATTTTTAAAACAACGCTGAGATCAGCACAGCTCAGCTGTAAATTTGCAATCTGCCAAGTATCTTGCGGCATTTCCCACATGCTTTTGTTTGTTTTTTGCGGTGTAAGAAACTCAGAAAAAAAACCCTCCCTCCATTACGGAAAAATGGCAGACAGGAAGATGTTTAAGACTCATCAGCCAAGGATTTTCAAATTATCTATATGCTGCACAGTAGACAAATACCCAACCATCTACAGCCCACCCCATCCCCACCCCCAGATCTCTCAAAAATAATGTCTCAGTGCTTTGGATTAAATGATGACCAACTGAATTGATTTTGTCGTCTTGGCAACACTAAATCCAATGACAGATCTCTTTGTTCTTTTTCTGAATCCACCAGCTGATAGCCAAGCATGTTTATAGCACCTTTGCAAACTTCCTGTATTTTCTTAATTTTCTGGAAGGAAAGAACATTCCTCCAGGCCTGTGAAACACTAACTGCATCTCGAGATGTGATTTTGAAGGCTTCTTTTTTCTTCCCTGGCCCCTGTCCATGTGTGATATTATAAATCCAGCTTTTGAGCATGGGGGTCAAACTAAGATCTGCAAATTTATACATCTCTGAAATTTCTGATAATGGATCTCTCACCAGATCTTCAAAACGGATCATTAAATAGCGATCTTTAAGGAAATTAGGTGGTTTTAGAGTAGCCGTTTCATAAATCTGCACATGACTTCTACAAATCTCTTGCATTACTTTGTATTTGCTGTCTTCCACTTTAGTGCCATTGGTACTCAAAACAATTCCATTGTCACGGGCTAATGCTTTGACCGATTGTTCCCGTGACTTGACAACCGCCCTGGGGTCACGGACCAAGTGAATAATTTTGAGGTTCAGGGATGTATCAGTGAGAAGGGGGTAGAGGACCTTCAGGTCAAAGAACCGAACCTCCTTGATGACAACATGGCTGTAAGTTTTACAGGCTTCCTCCACCTTGCTGAACGGGTACCGTCCACAAAGAGTCTTGCATGCCACTTCGCTGGTTATGTCAGTACGCTGAAAGGAGTCACAAGCAGGAGCTGTACACAGAGCCCGACTCGCTGCCCACTGGAAAAGATCGGATAAGTTCCTTTTCCAAGGCATGTAAGCATCAAACACAGACATGTCACACAGAAAGACCGACCTGACCAGGTCCCGCACTGCCATGTGCAAGACCTTGGCACTGTTCTGGTACATCGTAACCCACACGTGCCACGCAGGCTCCATCAGGTAGAAGACGCTGGGGTGCTGGCTGAAAAGTTGACCAACAAAAGAAGATCCCGACCGCCAGGAGGAGAGAATGAGGATGTGGACTTGAGATGGTTTCTCCTCAGACTGAGGCATGAAACTACTGTACCGGGCATACATGAAGAGTAAGAATCCAGTCTGAACCGTAACAAAAAGTATAACAACTGTGCTAGGAATCCGAATCCTTGCCATTCTCACCAAGGAAAAGCAGGAAGAACAGCTGAAAAAGAGAAGGAAAATGTTGGTGAACCACTGGTCCTGCAGCACAATAACGGTAACACTTACACAATAGAAACTCTTGCATTAGTAAAACCTTTCTTTAAATATGCATGTATGTATTTGGCACTATTTGCTTCCTTAATCAGCAGCACTGGGAGATGATCATCTGCAGGTGACAGGTGTCAGAAATTGAAACAAAGTAATGCATGACAGCAAGATCACAGCAGAAATAATATGGAGCAAATGTTTGATGCTGAAGGAAACCTTGGGCTGTTGCAGCTCAACTGTTGGGAGGAGGAAAAAAAGGAAAAAAAAAAAACCCCAAACCTACAAAATACACGAAGCCCGCAACTTGAATTCTGGTAAATATTGCTGAGCAGAAGAAAAACCCTTTCTGAATCGCTCCACTGTATTTCCATTTCAGTCTAACATTACAAGGCCTTCTATCCCTTAAAAGGAGTAGACGGGAACATCAGTAACTGAGGCTGCTGACATAAAAATCATCATCTTATCTAAACTTCTTAGTGAGCACTGTACCCAGCAGTAACAGCAGGGTGCTACACTGCCTGATGCTTGTGCACAACCCTCTGTTTTCCAAAGTGCAGGAGATGGGTGAAAACTCGCAGCCTGAAACCTCATCTGGCCACAGATGTTAACGTGGAAAAGCAGCTATGTGTGTCTTTGAACTGGAGCGCATATACTCCATGACTGAATACCCTGGAGTTTGCATTTAAGGAATTATCCATTTGTGACTTAGAATTTGTCTGCATGTAACTCCTGGAAAAATTTAGGCATGTCAACCCCCAGCAGACTTCTGCTTTACTTTGAAATCAAAGTTCCAACCACATGCAGACCTCACAACTTTCTACTAGAGGTTTTTGGCACCTGACCCTTTGTGCTCTCACTTGTGCAGATACCACTTGTAAGCAAGCAGTCAGTAGATGTTAGCAGGCACAGTATTACGAAAACAAGAATCCTTGTGTATGCAGATCATCTCGAGAGTTTTACATATAAACATTCGCTATCTAGCTGCATTTAGACTTTTTTTTCGCCTTGTTACTGTGAAAGGTCCATGTATCAACAGACTCTGGACTCTTTGAAAGTAAACCATGCAGACCAGCGAATACAGACACACACTGATACGACAGAATAAATGCATTAAATTCTTAATGCTAGTCTAATGAAACACAAAAAAAAGACTATAATTAGTAATAAAATTTAAAATAAATGATCAAATGAAAAAGACTGTAGAAATGGGCAGTTTCGGCCCCTTCCACTGACTAAATGTCTCTTCCCAATATACAGAAATGCGTTCTATCTTAAATGAACACAATTTTGCTACTAAACTTTTGTTTGTAAGTCAAGAAAAACAGCAGGACTATGACCTGAGTAGGGAAAAGGAGTCAATAAAAGCATCTGCCTTCGGTATCATACAGTATGTTGTCAGGAGAGTAAAGCACACGAGTAAGGTACTAACTTGCTTGTGGAAGCTTTTATCCCAAAGCACCATCTCTTGCTTGTCAGATACAGAATCACAGAATCATTTAGGTTGGAAAAGACCTTTTAAGATTATTGAGTCCAGCCATAGAGCTAACACTGCCCAGTCCACCATTAAACCATGTCCCTAAGTGCCACATCTACATCCCTTTTAAATATCCCCAGGGACGGTGACTCCACCACTTCCCTGGGCAGCCTGTTCCAGTGCTTGACAACCCTTTTCAGTGAAGAAATTTCTCCTAATATCCAAATGTGGTGGGTTGACCTTGGCTGGATGCCAGGCACCCACCAAGCTGCTCTATCACTCCCCTCCTCAGCAGAACAGGGCGGGGAGAGAAAATAAGACAAAAAAAACCTTGTGGGTCAAGATAAAGGCAGTTTAACGAAGCAATAGCAAAATGTCACACGCATGGAAGTGAAGGAAAACAAAAGATGTTATTCTCTACTTCCCATCAGTAGGCGATGTCTGGCCACTTCCCAGGAAGCAGGGCTTCAGTACACACAGCAGTTGCTCCAGAAGACAAATGTCATAAATAATGAATGACCCCCCTTCTTTCTCCTTTCTCTTAGCTTTTATATCTGAGCAGATGTCATATGGTATGAAAAATCCCACTGGTCACTTTGGGTCAGCTGTCCTGGCTATGTCCCCTCCCAAGATCTTGCCCACCCCCAGCCTGCTGGTGGGTGGGGGGAATGTTGGGAGGGACAGCCTGGATGCTGTGCGAGTGGTGCTCAGCAGCAGTCAGAACACTGGTGTGTTTGTACCACCTTTCTAGCTACCAAGACAAGCACAGCACTATGAGAGTGCTGTGGGGCTCAGCCAGACACAATACACCAACTTAAACCTCCCCTGGCGCAACCGAGGCCACTTTCTCTTGGCCCATCGCTTGTTACTTGGGAGAAGAGACTGACCCCCACCTCGCTACAACCTCCTGTGACGTAGCTGTAGGGAGCGGTAAGTCTCTCCTGAGCCTCGTTTTCTCCAGCCTAACCAACCCCAGTGCCCTCAGCTGCTCCCCACAGGACTTGCTCTCTAGACTCTTCAGCAGCTTTGTTGCTCTCCTCTGGATGCACAGTTTTGTATACCCTTTACAGCCACTCTATTTGATACCCACTCAGCTAAAAATGCCTTTTTAGTGTTTTATTATGTTCCCTACCTCACCGTACAATCGGTTTCTGTAGCTTAGCAGCGGCATTTATTTATCTCTAGAACTATGGTTATCACCAAGTTTTTAGTGGTTGTGCTGCCCATTGAGGCAAGGCCCTATTCTCCAGTGGTTCCACATTCTCATCAGCTCTGCACAAATATCTGTGCCATGTGACTGCAATAGGACCTCCTAAGATGAATCCCATGGCTCCCTAAGCCTCTCCTGCATAGTCCCCATGTGTATCAGATGCTCTGCCAGGCCATTTCAGTCTGCAAGCCTGGAAGAAAGCTACCCACTTGTTTTTCTCCCCCTAGCTCTGCAGCGCTGAAACAAGTCAGCACAGCACAGACCATCACCGGGGCGGGAAGAAGGTAGGGAACCAAAAAGCGTAGAAGGGAAAGAGAACAGGGGAGCCTCAGACCACCGTTGCCAACAGAACACAGCTTGAGCCTTGCACACAGGTCTCCATATTAATCAGCATTATACCTTTTGACCTACCGTGTAATCCTATTACAAAATCATTTACAGGGATTTTTCTGGTGGAGTCACGCTACACCTCCCCTGTGGTCACTCTCCCAAGCCTCCTGGGTCCCTAGGTGCATTACAGAAGCATGTAGCTACCTGCCATGCTTACAAAATACAAACGAACAGCGAAAGGGATAAACCCACACAACTTCTGTGAAACAACCCTAAACAAACCCCACACACCTTTCTCCTCAAGCTGCTACAATTCTTCTGTCATTTCAAAATAGTGATTAAAGGACCCTGGTTCCCTGGTCCATCTCACAGACCGTCTGAGGTTGGCTGAGGCTGGCAGTCACCTCGTGTATGCCACCGGGTCCAGCCCGCCCTGCTCAGGCAGGGCCACCCACAGCCAACTGCCCAGGACGGTGGTCTCCAGACGGCTTTTGAGCATCTCCAAGGTGGGAGACCCCACAACCTCTCAGGGCAACCTCTGCCAGTGTCCCGTCACCCGCACAGTAAGGAACCGTTTCCCGGTGTTCAGAGGGAACCCCCCGTGTTTCAGTTTGTGCCCAACACCTCTTGTCCTGTCACTGGGCACCACTGAAAACAGCCTGGCTCCACTTTCTTTGCACCCTCCCGTCAGGTATGTAGAAACATTGATACGATCTCCCAGTATCACACGCTCCTCCCCGTCTCCTGTTGTCAGCAAACTGGTGGAGGGGACACTCCTCCCTGCCATCGGAGGATTAATGAAGATGTTGACCAGGGCTGGATTCTGTGCTGGGGAGAGTTACCAGCCTTCCTAGACTCTGTTCTGCTGCCGGCCACCCTGCCGACCTGGCTTTCAGCCCCTTTTCAATCCACCTCACTGTCTGCTCATCCAGCCCATACTTCACCAGCTTCTCTATGCAGTAACTTTTACTGTTTTCACTTCAAGATGCCTTTTTTTTTTCTTTCTAAATAGCAATATGGGACAGAAAAATATACACAGGTGTATTTCCATATTCCTATCTGACAGGATAGTAACCAAATAACAACTGTAACAGAGTGCTGATACATAACCTTGTTTTTCAGGGCCAGGTTCATAAGCAACTTCAAAGCCACAGCAAGAGCATACATCTTTACAAGACCCAAACGCCAAAATACTCACTGAAATCGCTACTAAAATATCGTGGCAGAGAGGCATGGAAAAAGTAGCCCAGTCTCCCCTTTCTGCTCTGGCAATGGTGTCTGGACAACAAACAAATACGCTGACAATTTTGGGCAGTGGGATGGGGAGGAGGGGTTTCTGTGGACCAAATACACTGCAAGTTGGCTTTTGTATTGTGCTGCACAATCAGTACGAAAGCTGTACTTTAAACGGAACTGAAGAATGTCAGGTGTAGTCTGGTCTATAACGATACCGTGGCACTGCACTAAACCATGGAACGTCAACTAGGGAACTACTGGGCCCTTGGCACAGCTCCAAGATCTCCTGACTGGGATCCCAGCAACTCCTGACTCCATATGGGACCAGTGACTTTCTTAGAGCATCGCATTCTGCGTGCTAATTTGCCCACAATAATTCTTGAAGACAATATAGCAAAATACAGTAAGGTGTGAAGATCAAGAGACAGTCAAGGACTTCTGTAAAAGGAATACTGAAGTGACTACCACTCCTCAGTCTGGAAGACAGGCTCCCTGGACAGGGAAATAACTGGCATGGAGACAGCAACTGCAAAAGCACCCTCTCATGACCGATCAAAACAGGAAAATTGGGATATTGCAATTAAACAACCACTCATGACAAAACCTTTTTGTACACTGCATCATAAAAATATGAAACTCTGCCTCAAAATGCTGTGGCAGCAAGAGTATACAAGAGTTCAACATATCATTATATCAATTGAAAGTAATTAATGGAAGAAGCGCCTCTCAAGGACTACAAAGATGAGGCTACAAGGCAGTGGCTTAGCAATTCACTAAACTGTAGATGGCCCAAGGTACCTCCCTGCAGCTGGGAAGCATACTAAGAGAAACCACCTTTCCTGTGTTACGTAGGTTTTTCCCTAGCAATCCACTACTTGCTACTGTCACGCCAACAGCAGATAGATAAATCTTTGGTTTAATTCAGCATGGCCACTCTTCATAAAGTCTGTCTCGTTCAAATAACTGAATTTTTGCATACTATGTCACCGGAAGCATTTACAGGTTTCCCTGCGCTGTGAGGATTATCAGAAATCCAGCAGCCTGCACCAACACTTTGCCAAACAAAGGTGATGAAAGAATCTAAGCAAAAGTGGAAGAGCAGTTGCATTTTCCAGTTTTCAAGGAGTTTTCTTGAAACAGATTCTATGCCTGAAAGCCAGCCAGCTGTAACTACCTCAAATCTTTTTGTTGTCTGCAACGTTAGCCATTTTCTGCACTAAGACTGCATTCTGATGCTCCTCACAGTTTAACCCATCACACAGTTTAACCCATTACACAGCTTTTAGAGACCTAATGATGCTTTTTAAAGAATTACTATGTTTCTACTTTAGCTACACAAACTGCTGTTCCACTCTAATCAAAATCACTCTGCAGAAATGCAGACACCGACTGTTCTTTATACCTTTTACTGGCAAAGGGTGGGGAATGAGAAATAAGCGCACATAAGTACATGTCAAACCAAAAGATGGGTTTTTTAAATTCACAGCTGCCTTGACTGCCTCTTGGACCTATCCTCGCTCTGATTCTAACCCAAGTACTCTTGCAGACAACACTGGGCTAACAAAAAAACCAGCTACCATGAGTATTAGTCCGTAATTTGTGTCTGAACTAGTCTGCCCACCATAAGCAGTACAAATAACATGTAAAAAGACTGCAGGTAAAGTATTTCCCTATTCTTCAGTATGACATAAAGGGCAAGAAAAAGCGCAGTATCAAAGTAAAGCACTAAGTAGACACCCATTTTCAGTATTTAAGATTCAACTTCTACCCTTCCGGGAAAGCTGGGATGTTTCTAAGGAACATATGCACACAGGCAGACACCACAAATAAATGAATAATTACACAACAAAATGCAGCATCCGTACGAGTATTTTCTCAGGCAGTTTCCAGTGCACGAGGCCAAATATACAGCCAGTTCACTGGATTCTCTCTGTAAACAGTGCCTTTTATTTCTGCATTTCTCACATTGGGCACGTGTAATTCTATTTGCATGCAAACAGCCTCCTACCATTTGCAACTGCATTCTGCAGTTAAGGTGCTTTCAGACAGGGTTAAACTTACACCCCTTTAACGTGCAACTTGACAACCCACCAAGCTCCTTCATGATTTCTGACAAATGTTAGCTGAGGCAGAAAGCAGCTGAAGAATCACCTTCTCATAAAGTTGCTGAATATATATACACACACACATATATGTATGTTTATACATCTACTGAATAGATTACATGGTATCGTCGCCTTAGTGGTGGACTTGATGATCTTAAAGGTCTTTTCTAACCTAAATGGTTCTATGATTCTAAGCGTGACAGACAGGACCTCGCCACACAGGCTGCTCCTACCCATGCTCTCTTTACCCCTCTGCAGGACTCACCAGAGGGGGGCGCTGTTCGGCAAGCCTGCTCGCTCAGCACAGACAGGCAATACGCCAAAACCCCCTTAGTTACCAGGTGAAACACTAGTCCATGATCTGCTTTGCATTACCCCGCCTCGGTCGCCAGTGCACTCCTCCTCCGCCTACAGCTCAGCGGCACTACCTGCCCATCCCAAGTTCCCTGCGGAGAGCCAAGAAGGGGCTCGTTCCCACCTCCTTCCTTCCTCCTCTGCTTCACGGTCGTGCCTCCCTGCGGCTGCACCTGCCTGACTAGAGCAGGCCTGCTGACCAAAACCACGGGGGCAAAAGGAGAAGGACCGGAGGGGCCAGATGCCCTTGCGTTACTGCCACTTCAGCTGCCATCTCGGTGACAAAACCCTCCAGCAAGCACCTCCTCACCAATTCGGTGACATCAGACTGACCAGAAGCGGTGCAGGAGCTACAAGAGGCAGAAAAACAACGCAAGGGACACCAAGCTGCAGCACAGAGCACCACACCACCTTTTGCATCTCCCAACTGAGACGCCTGGCCTGAAGTATCGCAGTACTTGGCAGCATCACAATACATGCTTTTGTACATAATGAACACTGCTAAGCAGATATTATTTTAATAATAGTTGTTACAATGCTGTTCCTTTTCTGTGATAGTACTATCACTCCTTTTGTGATGCTCTTTCTTCAGGGAGAGAGCGCTTTGGCAAACAGAATAATCAAAAGTCTAATTCTAACAAATTCTTGAGGCAGAATCATCTCTCCACAGGCCAATGCAAATGTTCAAAATGTGATCTGAAAAGCATCTGCACATATGGTTTAACTGACAGTCCCGACTCAAGCTCTGTCCCTGGGCTCATCCGGTAACGGCTACTAATGAAAACAAGATCCTGGACTAGATGCACCCTTGGTCTGTCCCAGAATAACTATGCTTACATAAGGTGCAAAGGAAATGAACTATACAAACTGGCCAGCAGAGCAGATTTTCTTCATCACTTAAACTGGCTCTGATAGAATGCTGAGCTGCAGCGCCACTGGCATCTGCCACTGCTTGCCAGCAGACTAGGCACATTTCAGAAAGCTATCCAGCCTTACCAGGCAGGGTAAAAATACAGTGAGCAGCAGTATGGATCCCCGAAAGCTTGTTTTCTAAACTGAGCACTTTTCATACCCAGAACAGTAGAAAAGAATGGAGGAGGAAAGAAATAAATTGTGCAATGGATGAGGATTTAGCTCTTGCATTCAGGGAGTTTTGTTTGTCAAGACAAGTAACATTAGAATCAAGTAATCGGATCTTTTCAGGTCAGCACTGAAAGGAACACAAGTGCTTAGTGAACTTCCTTATAGTACAGAATTCAACCTGAAGAGACGTAGTAAATTAACAAAAATTAACTTTATCGCTAAAAAAAAAATTTTACAAAAGACCCCGCTATTACACTGTGTTGGTTTTTTTCCTCTGCAATACTGCAAAGCCTGTAGAAAGACAGAAAGAGAGTGCCTCACATCGGAGCTCTAAAGAAACATGGGCTCTCTCTGAGCTTGGGAATGGGATGGAAGATTTGGGCTGGGATGAAAGACTCCCTCAGAACAAACAGGTCTGGGTCTGTTTTGGGAAGGCTGAAAAATCTGCCTGGAATAAAGCAAAACCACCGAGAGAATTACAAGAGCCTGCTCCCCTAAAATGACTTCTGAGCAACTGTATCTTCACTGTCTTTGTCAAAGACTTCCCCTGCCAATTTATGCCTGAGAAAATGTCCAGCACACTTTCATTTAAAACCAAACTCTTAATAGATTACACAGAAAATATTTCAACTTCCACATAATGCAAAAATACACTTTTATCTCCCAGATTCTCTTCCACTACAAAATGAATACCTAATGGTATATTATGTGCTCAACCTTTTGCTAGCCAAAAATGATTTTGCCCTGTATGCTTGTATTACACCAAATGCTGACTTTCAGAGCAATCGTCTAAGCCGAATCTGTCACCAAAACACCTCAGTACTGACTGTGAAAAGAATAATGGTAAATATCATGCATTTTATAGAATTAATAGGAAAATGTTTGTGCATAGCATGATAAACAGAGCAGAGATCACCTCAAGGTCTACTGTACCTCATGGAGGAGTTTACTCACTACATACTTCACCTGTAAGACCAATGCAACCACCATCAGAACGGCGTCTGTGACCTAACATCAGAAACGTAGTTTGCTGCTCAAAAAAGTGAAATACCGGAATGTGACAAAGCTGGTCCAAGAAAAATGCACAACGTCACTAGTGATCCTTGCTATAAATCACCCAGCTGACAAAATGTCACTTTCCAGTGTTCTTCCACTGCTAGAAATGACATATCTTCACAAGCCAAAAGCTTACTGGATCACCAACAACATGCAGATTGGTCTTTGAACCGGGAAAGAAAAAAGTTTGGAGGGTGCCTTCTATAATCACTGGTACTTCAAAAAGAGTTAAAAGTCTTTTCAATAGCAGGTCGTTGCTAAATAGTTGGAAGAATGAATAAATCTGTTTGATTTTTTTAATACAACAGTGAAACTGCAAAAGAAATACAGAAGTACAGTAAATGTACTGTAATCAGACATTTTGAATTCTAATATGAAATTCTATTAGCATTTCAGCTGACACTGTTGATTTAGCTTTTTGAAACGCACTTCCTTTTACAACGTAGTGGAAAATCACATTGGAAAAGTCTCTTCCAGGTAATCATCAGGCTTAAATACTTTATAATACAATGAAGTCTACCACAGATTTCATGATACAGCCATTCAAATTATTTTAAAAAAAAAAGGTACCGGGCTTTTCTCCCCCCCCCCTTCATATTGTGTGGAATGAGATAGAGTTGTCCAGCCCGAACAAATGGCAGTGCCGAGCCAGAGCCCTACGCACCTATTTCTCCCTGCAATGCAGCTGAAGCTCACAGAGCGCTTTCAGCTCCCACAATTACCGGCGCTGAAGACACAAGGTCTGCTCGGTTGCAATTTTGGTTCGGAATTTTTACAATTTTTTTAAGGACGGCAAAACTGGGGCGAAAGAGGCCCCCG
>JAVJGI010000036.1:23445036-23467145 GCA_035590275.1 Ibycter americanus | reverse complement strand
CAATACTTTGCCTAATGCAGCCCATTTAGCTGCCTTTGCTGCCAGGGCACACTGCTGGCTCATGGCCAACTTGGGGTCCACATTGCAGTAATTTCATATCATTGGTGTACAAAAAGTTAAAAGATGCGTATACTTTCCTGTCACAGGTCTCTTTTAGGCATATTGCCTGTTTTTACCCCATGACTGTCAACTTTGGGCATAGGAAGTTTTGAGCATATGTGAATGTAAGTTTTAGTGTAGTTGTAAAATCAGGTTTTACCGTGCAGAGCCAGTCCTACCTCTCATTTGGTTGCAGTCAGGAAACCTTTTTGTTCCTCCCCTCTGTTCACTGTTGTAAGCCTGTAGCAGCAAGGGATTTACCAAAGCTGGTTTTTCATACCAATCCTGAAAAGCCTGACCTTCACACCTGTGCTTTACAGGTCATAGTGGAGAAGGTCTCAGGATCTCAGATTGTTGATATTGACAAGAGGAAGTACTTGGTTCCATCTGACATCACCGTGGCCCAGTTCATGTGGATCATCAGGAAGAGGATTCAACTGCCATCTGAGAAAGCAATATTCCTCTTTGTAGACAAGACTGTCCCACAGTCCAGGTGAGAAACTATTCACTTGGTATTCAGAACCATTTCAGCAAGCCTCTGCATATTAGAGGGACAGTAACTCCCCTCTTTGATGCTTATTTGGTGATTTTAGGAGGTGTTTGTTTACATCTTAATCTCACTATGATAGGTTTTTTTCCCTCACAAGTTTCATAAAACATCTTATTTCTTAGGCTAAGCTGAAAGGAAAGGTGAATGAAAAATATCATGTGATTTACTTTCATGGCAAGAGGGTGAGCTCTGGAGTTATGGTATCTTTGGTTGAGCGCAAGAACATTTACATCATCAACGCAAAAAGAAAAATAATTTCCAATGTAACAGTGAAGTTGCATGTTAAACACTCTAAAGCAAAAACCATGAATTATTCTGAGAAAACATTAACCTGTCAGCTCACAAAGAAATTAAGATGTTAGACTAGTTGCTGTTACTTGTTTTAAAAATTACTTTCTTCTGTAAACAAAATGCAAAATGATTATAGAAAGGTTTTTTACATTGCTTTTATATAGTAGTAAGTTCCATTGTTGTCTGCTACATAGAGAATAATGTATAGCAGAAGCAGCTGCTACAACTGCTCTCTATACAAGATACTTTAATAGTATTTGAGGAAATAGTACATCATGCTATTACGTGGCTTAGATATAATATTCTTCTTATTAATCCTTACCTGTTTAACAGTAACAGTCCTTCCAGGTAACCTGTCCAGACTCAGGAATATTTTTATTTACTTTGTGGTACACAATAGGGACGTGTGAGAACCATCTTTTTCTGCTTGTTTTCTTCTAAGAGTATTAGGAATGCCTGTATGTCATCTTCTTAACAGTGCTGTAGAACTGCTAGGAACAGGAAAGAAAAAGAAAGGGCACATTGTCTCATCTCACAATTTCACGATGAGATGTCACATCTCTGCTGGAAAAATAGCGCCTTGATCCTTCAAAATTAATGCAAAAATGGTAACTTATTAACAGATAAAACAAAAATCTAATCTGTTACTGGCTTTGCTCCTCTCATAGGCTGCGTTTATTATGCAGACCACCAACTCTTGACATCCTTCTCTCCTCATCCAAAAGTTTATCTACTACTTAATTCCCTTCAAGTACTGCCTGCAACTCTTCCCAGCTCCTCTCTTGGGTAAAAAGCCATGATTCATCTTTCAGTTCACTAGCCTTTTCTCAGTCTTGGGAAGGCAGAGACAGGTGAGCTGAGGAGATGCCATTTGTGCAACTGGCCGTTTCATCTGTAAGACAGATGGTTGGAACAGTTGTACTGGCCAAGTAATTGCTTAGGTTTCTTTTTGTTTCCAAAATACAGACATTGCCCTAAAGGCTGCAACTGCTTAGACTGTGAAGGGCCACATGCCTATTCAGTTTAAGAAAATTTTCATTTGGTCAAAACGTTCAAAACCTTATCCACTGAAAAAGCACTAGTTTCTGGCTAACTTGTCATTTATTGCCCATGCATTTTGGTGCTAGCACTTTTTTAACAAAACATAAAACAAAGCTTTTACTCCCCAAAACAACCTGGACTTCAAAGAAACAGTCCAAAAAACACAAGTTCAACAGACTTAAGACCAGCTGAACATTCATGACTACACTAGGTAGAGGGAGAAACGAGGCTGGTCACACAAGAAGCAAGACATTAATGCAGCTGCATTCAAGGAAGGTGTTGTCAGGCTATTGATCTTGGTATTAGTCATGGCATCAAGAACGGATGATTCAGAACCTGAAATACATTCAGTGACTGATTTTCAATAAAATAAGGAAGCATTCTGACAAATGCATTTATGAAGAGGTGACAAAAACCTAGACATTTTGCAGAGAGCCTAGGATCATCCTGCTAACTCAGGAGTTATCTTCATTTTTGTATTTTAATTTACACACAGACTTACAAGTTTTAGCTTTTATTAATCCTCCTTTATGTGAGGCTCTAACTGTTACCATTTGCAACTGTCATGATCCAAGCAAACCATTTCTCTTTTTTCCCTCCCCCCGCCTCCCAATTTTCAAGCTTAACTATGGGACAACTTTATGAGAAGGAAAAGGATGAGGATGGATTCTTGTATGTTGCCTACAGTGGAGAGAACACATTCGGTTTCTGAATGGTGGGTCTTGACTACTATACCATCCTGCGGTGTATCTTGTAAATAGCTGATCATTTTCTGTTCTGACATTCACAGAAGTTCCTTCTATATACATGCATTTGTAACTGGATTTAGTTCTTAATATATTGATAGGTCTTGTTTTATTAGACTGTTAAATTATCAAAAAAAGTTTTGTTGGTTTTGTGCATTTTTTTTTCCTCATGGCTATGAATTCCCAGAGCCTCACTCCTTTGGGGGGGGATACGTTTGACGACATTGATTAAATAATAAAGCAAAGTAGTTGGGCTACTAAAACATGACAAGAAGAATATGCATCTATTCTGTTTTGAGGTGTTAGTTTAAGAAAAATAAAAACATTAAATTAGTACTGGGAACACTGGATTTGCTAGCTTATCCTAAGCAGGAGCAAGATGCTGATCATGTTGAATTGAGCTAATATGTTCCTCTTTCTCAGTTAACAAGTACAATAAAAACTGTCACAAACAGGCAGTGCTGTCATTTCTTTACCTTAATTCTGGCAAGGAAGTTACACATCACATTTACTAGACACTATACAGCTGCTTATATTATTTAGTGGACACTGTACAGCTTCTCAACTTTTAGTACGTGGAATACAATGAAGAAAGAAGGAGCCAACTGCAGGTTCCAAAACCAATAGCTTCAAAACTATTAGATCTCATCAGGAGAAGATCTGTGCCTGCCCACAGGCTATCAGTGGCGTAAATACCATGGGCTTTGGAAAGCAGGACCTAGGTGACAAAAGTACGGCACGTAGGGGGAAAAGGGCACCTAGGAGAAAGAATGATCTGAAAAGGAGACCAGAGAGCTGCAGAACTAGAAGGTATGATTTGTACATGAGTTATTGCAGAGAAGGAAATAATTGGCAAGGAGTACAGATTAGAAGTCGCATGAGCAGCTCTTAAAAAACGAAAGGCAGCCAGTAGTTGTGTTACAGGTAGTAATATAAATATACATGTCATTTCCAACTAAAAATTCTGTACATATTTTAAGGACATTACAGAACCAAGTATGTGAAAGAACTGCTTCACTATACAGCCGAGTGGTGCGGCTGGCAGGCCTGAGGGATGGCGTGCCATTCAGAGGGACCTGGACAAGCTCAAGAAGCGGACCAGTGTGAACCTCAGGGGGTTCAACAAGGCCAAGTGCAAGGTCCTGCACCTGTGCTGGGGCAACTCCCAGTATCAATACATGCTGGGGGACAAAGGGACTGAGAGCAGCCCTGTGGAAAAGGACTTGGCGGTACTGGTGGATGAAAAACTGGACATGACCTGGCAACGTGCGCTTGCAGCCTGGAAAGCCAACTGTATCCCGGGCTGCATCAGAAGAAGCATGGTCAGCAAGTCAAGGGAGGGGGTTCTGCCCCTCTGCTCTGCTCTGCTCTGCTGAAACCCCACCTGAAATACTGCATCCAGCTCAGGAGTCCTCAGCACAGTAAAGACACGGACTGTTGGGGCAGGTCCAGAGGAGGGCTGCAAAAATGATGAGAGGGATAGAGCACCTCTGCTGTGAGGACAGGCTGACAGAGTTGGTGATATTTCAGCCTGGAGAAGAGAAAGCTCCAGGAAGACCTTGTTACAGCCTTTCAGTACTTAAAGGAGGCTTATAAAAAAGATGGGGACAGGCTTTTTAATGGTTTTAAACTAAAAGAGGGTACATTCAGACTAGATAAAAGGAAGAATTTTTTTTTTTTTTCCCAGTGAGGGTGGTGAGGCACTGCCACAGGTTGTCCAGAGAGGTTGTAGACATTCAAGGTCAGGTGTGACGGGGCTCTAAGCAAGATGATCTAGTTGAAGATGTCCCTGCTCACTGCAGGTGGTTTGAACTAGATGACCTTTAAAGGTCCCTTCCAACCCAGATCATTCTATGATTCTACTTAGTTGAGGCGACAACTAGAACTAGAAATGCTGCATGCAAGATAATTTGAGATCAGTTCCTCCAGTTTATAAGCACTATTGCCAAAGCATGTATGCAGCACAACAAAAGTAAGGAGGCTTTGCCACAAAGCCAAAAAAGGTTGCTATTCACGTGGGGCTCAACTTCTCTCCAAATGGGCTTACCATAGTTAACAGAGCTACCTCTGCCTACAGGCAAAGAGGCAGACTTGTAGCTCTGAAGGGTGGCAGCAGAGCGGAGAAAACACCTAATTGACCTAATTGCACAGCACTGGAGTTCATGCTTTGATATTAAAAGATAACACTGGGTTGGAATAGTAGCATCACTTTGAACTTTGTAAGCCAGCAAGGAAACACTAATTACAGTTTAGATTCCTAATAAAAGTTTTACTTCATTGCCACACTACGTGGTGTGGAAGAGATTAGTTTTTAAAATGTTTCCAGTCACAGTGGAGATTGATTTCAACTTGGAAAGTGATAAAATTCATACTAATTCAAACTCCCATGAAGTTGCCTTATGCCTAGAATTATGTTTGACTCTACAGTTATTCACAGGTACCGGCAGAAGCACTCCAAAATGAGAAGGCTGGAGCCTATGAAATGTTGACACTACTGTGTTATTGCAGCTTGTCACAGTAACAGTGCTGCATGTGCTTACTGAATCTGAAAATGTGCTACTGGTTCAGTAAGCCTTTCATTATTCAGAATAGCACTGCAATGTATAGCACTGCTTTTGTAAACATTCTGTCAACTGCTTTCATCATGAATTCCTGCCACCCTCCCGCTCCACACATTTAGTATTAATGTTTACTCATAACAGAATTTTTGATTCAGAATTAAGAGAAGGGGTTTCATCTGTGATTTATTACCTTTTATTACTGGAAGATTTCTGTTTCCTTTAAGCTGAAAGTTCACAGTTTGTCTATGGTTATCCAGTAATATTTTTTGCTAGCTATTAAGAGGAGAGTAAGAAATGTAACGTAGAACTGCTAGATAAAGCTAACTGCATCCTAGGACATAGACATACCTAAACAAAACAAGGGAAGATGAAGTTTTATTCCCAGTGTTATGATCAAGGTGACTTTTGGAATACCCTTCATAAGCCTCTAAAAAACCCCACGTAACATCTTTCTAATTATCAGTATAGATTTAGCAGCCCAGGTACACAAATAATTCCAGAGAATGCAAGGATAAATGCTCTACAGCAGTACCTTTACTTTTCATCTGCAGATGCACTTAAATGGCAATAAAACATCAAGAGATTTCTTTTTGAAATATGTAGATGAAATGCATCCCTTTAGATAGTACAGTCACTCTTGTAAAAATATTAAATGCATTTGGGTCCCATATCATCTTCGCTTTCTGTAAACCTTCAGGACTGGGAAGGCATTTCAATTTATACACTGAACAGAAAATGAAGAAACACCTCGCTATTCCTACAGCAACACTTTTACAGCACCCATCTTTAAGCTAACTTGAAAAGTCTTCTCAGCTATAACTAAACCAGTACTAGATGAATTTAGATACCCTTTCCTCAAAAATTATCTTGCTTCCACCTGTAAGCCACTGTTGCAATCCTCATTATAATGACATTACCAGATTCTTGGGATGGATATGCTTTGAGAGAAGGAACTGATAGGCCTCTCAACTACATTTAGCTCTCTATTTTGCTCTAACACCCTTCTTTCCTCCTTACCAACAGTACCTTCCCAGAAGTAACTCACACTTCATTTCCATACTTACGCCTCAAGCATTTTCTCTCCATGTGTGGTTTCATAACCAGCTAATCGTTTGTAGCAAGTGAAAGGAAGCCTGGCTCTTCCTGCCCTCAGCAGCACAGCCCTGGCTCTTCCCTTCCTTTAGCCCTTACTGGGCTTATTGCAAAGCTGATTCAACTAGTGAAAAGCTACACCTTGTTTTGGGCTCATGGTTTGTTTTTCCTACAAAGACAGTAATCTGAATAGTCTTCAATTTACTCTGAACATACCGAGATCAGTAAGTGCTTCAGCCTGTATGAGTAGTGGAAGCACACTACAAATATCAAAACGTTGCTTTTTCAAAGGCAGTGGGATGCTAGCATGCTGTCTCATGAACTGCAGCCTCCACCTCAAATAGGTTGTGTACTTCTGCACGTGGACAGAAGCACTTGTTTCTATGCTCTGGTTTTGACTGACTTAAAGATCAGCAGGCAGTCTGCCCTGTCTTCTTACTGTGATTGAAAACAACGATTTCTCCAATAGTGAAGCTGTTAAAGATATCCCACTCAAAATAAGGATTACAGTCTCTTTGTTCTGGCAAATAGGGACCATTGCTCCCCACGCTAGTTTAAGGCAAGGACCCATCTGGGTAATACAAATATGCTCTGTAGAGCATCGTACACATGCCTTGGGAATCTCGGTGCCCTCATATGCTCTGCTGCTCCCATTACCAATTGTTTGCTTGTCCTTGTTAATCATGAACTGTCAGCACTTCATTTCCCCTACTTCACACACCCACCCGGCTCCCCTGGGGCAAGGCCTCTGCATTCTGTTGTCCCCCCTGCGCCTTGCTTATCTCTGTATTTTGGTGTGTCAGCTATGCCAGTGCAAAGGAGTGATACAAGCTTGGAATACGTCAACTGCTACCGTCCAGGAGCAATTCTTCCAAAGATCTGATGACAATGATGAAAGTTCAGTTTGCTACCTCTTCCAAAAGCAGAGATTGTGTTATCTCTTCTTCTCTACATTTTTCCCTTCTGATTTGTAGAGCAGTTTCTTGGTACTGCCCACAGCATTTCCTGACATTTTGGAATTAACCAGATGCAGCGTTTGAATACTTATTTTCAGTCCCAGAAATGCCATCTAAGATCCTGCAGGCTTAGCCCTTCAGCCTTCTAAATGCTGCTTTGTTTTAGCTCCTTCCCTCTCTTCGATACTCAGCGCCTCACTCTAGGCTTAAATATGTGCTCAACTCCACCCAAAAAGCAAGGTTAGTGTGAGTGTTCAGCACCTTGAAAACTACTTTTACAGCTGACAAGCAGCAGAAAGCAGCAGTCCACCAGTATTTTACAAATACACCAGAAAATCTTACCAGGAACAATCTCTCCTAACAGCCAGGCTCCAATTTTAGGAAAGAGTTAAAAGAATTTACATCATAAAACTGCTCATCTGTAAACTAGTCTGATGCCAAGACTAGAGTACAACTAGCCTTATGTAACCCATTTTAATATTGCAGCTGGATAGGAAATGGGAACATTCCAGTCTGGTCAGCAGGTTCGCTACAGACTTTGTTCATTAACAAAGGGAAACTAGGTATGTTAAGGTATAGTTTCTACAAGATTTCAGGGAAAGACAAAGGTAAATTTCAGGAGAATGGAAATTTACTGGTTATCTCTTTAGATACGCTACAAGACTCTGCCCTTGGAATGCTATTTGCTCAGTTACAATACCTGTTACCATTTCTTTTCAGCAGTTCACCCTGTAGCCCATCTGCAATGGCATGTGGCCATTTTTCATCCTCTAATGACTGATGCAAGTCACAATTCTCCATAATCCCCTGCCCTCTACAAACATACAAAAAGACTCCACGCTCACCAATACAACGGTGGTCTTTCTGCTGCATTTGAGAGGACAGGCTTATACACACAGAATTCAAGTTCTTTGTTATTTCTTCAACAAGTAAGAGAACTATTCTTATTTGACAAGTCAACCCAGGTGCAAAGTAAAAGGATTTGCTGTAATCCATTCTCAGACTGTAATGTGATACGGACTGTTTAGTCCCATATGTAGCTCAGCAGGTTGGTTGACTGTAAAGGCTGTTTGGAGAACTGCTGTGCCCATTTTTCAAGTCTAAAACTATAGTAAGATAACAAAGAACAGAAAACTAAAATCACTAAAGAATTCTTAAGTTCTGAATTATCCACCACTTTCATCCTGCCTTTGCCTTGTCCAAATTTTATGAATTGTCATTTACAACAGAAGGTGTACAGAAGGGGAGTGTGCTCAGTAGCAGTTACATAGTCCCAAACTTGCTCACAGGACGCAGTAACTGGGACAGAAAGTTTAAGGAGGATTACCCGCTGCTCCCCGCCAGCTCACAGTGTTGACCATTTTGCCATGCAGATGTTACTTGGTAAGAAAGCATAAAGGCAAAGACTGCCAGAGACTACTTCCAGTTTCCCCTAGAGCATCTCCACCTTTGCCAGGCTATTCATGAACACTTGCCAGGAAACAGTGACATAAATGGCTAAGGCATCCCTGCTTTTAATTAACTGTGTATCACAGGGGGACTGGGGGATGGACTGTGCTTGAACCACTGAAAAGTTGGTAAATATCTGCCTGGAATTACACAGGATTGACAGCTGTGAACCAGGTAATTCAGGAGGGTTTTTTTCCTGCCCACAGAAGCAGTTGGAAGGGGTATCTGGCAAAGTCCTGAAATTAAGAGAGATGCAGGGGACACTGTAAGTGGTATTATTTGACACAGCCTTAACCCCATCACTCTGTTGCTTCTGCTTTGGCTATATTTAGTAAATAGCAGCTTATATGAAGGACTCCCAGAAAAAAGACCCTTTAAAAGAACTAGTATTTCTAGTTAGAAGCAACGTGGCTGGGGGACATGGAAAATTCTTCCAGACACCAAACAAGGAGAGCCAAGAGTTATAAAAATATTACTTACTGTACATTAGGGTTGTCCCAGTAACACATGAACAACCATATTATGAAGAATGAAAGCAAACACTAAAATTTTACAATGACAGCCTTTCTTCCATAGCACTGTTTCAATTTCAGTTGACATTACTTCCATTGCAATGGACTACGGCTGATAAATCATATCCTCAGACCACAGAGGACAGCACAGCACGAACAAAACTTTAAGTCTGCAATGATCTTTTTCTATATTTCAATAAAAAGTGGGCTTCAACTCAACCAAAACAAAGACTTCTGTAAATTGCTCTCCTTTTTGCTCCTGTCTCCTTACAGCACACAAACTAGTGGACATCTCTTCCTGGCCCTTGAACTGCAGAGGCATCTGCTGTGCACCAGGGTTTACTGGCATCTACACAGCTGCAGGTATTCTCATGTGAAGTGCAGGTATTCCTTGGCATTCTTGACCCAACCCAGCAGGGCTTGGCTACGCAGTACTTTCCAGGCTTCTTGATAATTTAATGCAGCTTCCTTGTAGTCCCAGTAGGTTTCTAGAGTCTTCATCCTGACAGAAAATGCACAACAAAAACATTTCTATTATCCTACTGGATGTGACGTCACAAAATGAAAAAAACACCTAAGAACA
This sequence comes from Ibycter americanus, assembly GCA_035590275.1. Lineage (NCBI taxonomy): Eukaryota > Metazoa > Chordata > Aves > Falconiformes > Falconidae > Ibycter > Ibycter americanus. The sequence goes on along the minus strand of JAVJGI010000036.1, from coordinate 23,457,265 downwards.
TGATGATGGCCTACGAGCTCTTTCATACTACTAAGTGAAATTCTCTTGTGCTTCTAGGGACACTTGGAGAGACCCAGGCCCTGAAGCTAGTGTATCTAGACATTGTCAGGAGTCTTACAAAAGGAAGCAAAACAACTCCTCTACCATGCTGCATACCCACTCTCCAGCAATAGAAGCGTCAGTGTTGACTGTCTGACAGAAGATTACAAAAAACTTCCATGACAGCAAAAAATGTTGAAGCAAAGCAGAAAAGGTGGCTAGAAATAGGTGCTTTGAATTGGGTGGAAGTAGCCTTGTTTTACTAGAAGAATGGATACCACTGGTGGTTGGAAGGAGAAGGGACAGGGATGACCAGGACAGTTTTTTCTTTCCCAACACAAAATAATGGGGAAGACTGAGACAAAGGAGAAAATATTTTTTATCTTCTCCCTCAAGCAAAAGAGACTCAGCAGTTTTGGTGCTCTGTTCCCCTTCCTCATATAGCACTTGCTCCCCACAATCTCAGCAGAACCACTGGTCACTCTGCTGATTGCATTATACCATTGATTTTTCAAAACAGCAGAATTCAGGTCTGGAGTATCTGAATACAAGTGCCTCTAAGACAAATTCATCAAGGCTTTTTTTCCTTTCCTTGCATTCCTTTGCTAGCCTCTTTTGTCTGCCTTTGCCAGACAGCCTGTCAGCCACATGTGGCACGTAATGTTTATACATTCAACCCCGTAAGAAGGGAAGATCATACAAAACATGACCTTCATCAAGAAAGAGGAAGAGCCAAACTACTACAGGAACCCTAATCTAAAAAGCCTGAGAACCACTGCACTAACTTCCGGAACAGGCTTTCATGCTCAAAGGCAATACTGATCACCACCACCCCCAAAAAAACCCCAAACTCCAAAAAATATAAGAGCAGACCATCAGAAACCGTACTTCAGGCATTCAGCATTCTGCTATAAATGTATTTCTAGAACACTGTGACATACATAGCAAGCCAGGAGATATTATCTATCCTGCAAGCCCTGGGTTCAGAAGGTACAAGAGTGGAGAACCTGTCTGTGCCCCTGCTGAACATGGGAGGTGTATACTTACAAACCTGTCCGCACTCTTGTCACAGCTAATCCATTTTGCTGTCTTTACCTCTTTCACATTAATCAAACTCTGTGAAACTAACCTCCAAGCTGCTCTGCAAAGTTCCATGGAAGGGCCCACTGCAACTCTCCTCCACCAGCCGGTGGAACAGAACCCCATTACCAATGGTGGGTCATGGTTTAGGAGCATCACTGAACAGGCAAAAGACCAGCAACTATCTTGCATAAGCAGCATTCAGCAAACAACACAGGTTCAAGAAAGACCAAGGTCAACCCACCACAACCGGCTCCAAATCCCTAGCATAGGCAAGTTGTTCCTCTCCCAGGTACTCCAACATGTACCTCAGACACCATACAAAACACCTGCACCTTCTCCTCCATCTCAAAACCATTCTCCGGGATCTCTGGATAATGACAGAATCATTCTTTGGGAAGAAACTCTCTTATGCTAGCATGCTTCCTGCACTTAAAAGTACGTCTGATATATTTAAGACTTTGATCCTGCCCTTTTTCACTATATATGCATCTAATGACTTATACTTGTTCTTTATCATAGAAAAGCTAATATCACATGCTGCTTACACCTTCAAAACACAGCTACTTGTACTTAAGAGGTCACATTTAAGATGGTCAGAGATCAAAAAAGAATTACACAACAGATTTTGGACTGGCTCAATCTTATTAAAGATGAAACAGCTGTTTCCCTTCATTTGCTGTGGATGCACATACATAGGTAGATCCAGACAGACAGACAGATATATTCCACCTACCACTAAGCCAAGAGAAAGCCTCCAGTGCCTAGCTGTTCTTCATTTCTTCCTTGCTAAATGTTGCTGCTGATGTTTTCCTGAATCTGTTGGCAAATCCACGGCTCTTCAACTCATACCCTGCAGTCTGATTCAACTAAAACACATATGGGATTTTTCTAACCTAGATTATTCCAACAGACCTTTGTTTGGAAACTGTTACAGTAGACAGTAAGTGAAAACGCAGCTAGCACAGAAACAGGATAGACTGTAAGGAGCAGCTCAGTATTTTCACCCCACTGTAGGACCTACAAAAGCACATGTGACCACAGCCTCTTGCCTCATTCTCTGAGCACACAACAAGAAAACATCACTACAGGATTTTACAGTGGCTGCAACAGAAAGCTGCCTTTTAAATAGCTTCATCAAAAGGCTGCCAAAATCAGACAAGACTCATTTAATTCATGCTCAACCTCTGCATTAAGCTTCTAAGAATCTTCCAACATATATACAGGAAAATGTTTTCAAATTCAAAGTACATTACATCTGCCCAAAAACCTCACACGTTTTGACTGTATCTTAGCTTTGGTTGGGCCATTAAGTCTCTAAGCATTAGTAATGAAGAACCTGTGACTTTTTTTTTTTTTGGCAGAAGTGAAAACTATTTTGCTGCCCCAGGCAAAGTCCAGTACAATCATACGATCTGCAGCTTATCCACGTCTGCCTGACCACATTCCTTTTGTGTTTCCCTTTACTATTTCAAACCTGCACCTACACTACTGTGCAAGAGAGAGGCTGAGTGATTCCAATGGCTGTGCGCCAGAGACATGAGAGGTGATCTACAGATTCCATTCTGAAAGGCATCACACTCTTGGAAAAAGCCTTACAGAAACCACCATTATGCTTGAAAACATTCATGTGCTCAGCCATGTGCACAGCTGAGCAGAAGTGGGCTCACAAGCAAGGCAGCCTCCAAAGAAAAGCAATGCACTGCTGCAATACTTCCTTCTCAGCAACAAACCCTATCTTTAACCCCATGTTCAGTTTCAAACATTTACATTCAACCTATAATGTACTTTTGAGATTACAGACATATTGCACATGAAAAATACTGATGTAAGGTCAAGGTATCAACCAAAACATTACTCATACAAAAATTAATGAATCACATCTAAGATGGCAAAAGCTCACAGATCTGCAATACATAAAAATCAGTTGTGAATCCATAATGACAGGGGGCCAGGAAACCATACTTGGCCTGATTCTATTAGTGTTTTCTTCAGTGCTTCAGATAAAATGCAATCATGACAGGCAAACTTTGTAATTGACACCAATTGTTAAGAAGCCTCAGCTGAAATAAAATCAATTAAATCCTGAAAAAAACAACTGTTGAATGTTACACTTAGCATTTAGCTAAGCTACACCACTACAAATTCCTAAACTTGCCTTTAGGAGAGCCAGCAAAGTTGTACCCCCAGTAGGCTCTCTACCTGTTCCAATTTAACAGTACCCACACTGATCCTCTGGAGAGGAGTGAAGAATGAAAGAGAAAGGAAGGCACAAAAAGCAGAAGCAGCTTTAGACCCAAGAAAGAAGAAAACAAAAGAACATCTGAATCAGTATACTAGTTCCATGTAAAGCTTTAACTGCCCCAGTAATCCTAGGTCTGACAGTGGGCAAGATGAAGGACAGATGAAGGAGGGGTTAAGTAAATAATGATCCTTGTCCTAATATACCCTACAACTACCAAGACAAGCTATTCAACAAATCTGAATGGACTACAGAATAAGATTTCCTTGGTGGAGCAGAAAGGATGGGAGGCAGGAGACCAAACAGTGGACGGGAAGAGGCAGGGCAGGAATTCAGAGGCAAAGTGGGAAAAGGAAACTGGGTGACAGCATAGCACTAGAGTCAACCATTTGTGGGAGGAGATAAAGATACATTTGAATGGGAAGAAAATACAAAACTCTCTTAACAGTTAAATACCCAAGAGTTTAGAGGAAACAATAAGAGTGTGGGATTTCTTATCTGAAGTACACTCAAATTCAGACTACAAGGAGGAAAGGAAGAAAACGCATCAGAACATTGTGTAGAAAGGGAAGATGAAGGAAACAGCAATACAAAGACATTTTTTAAATTTTGCTTTTTAAGTGAAAAGAGGAAAAACAAGGACTTCAAAAGGAAAGCAACTGGGGAAGACAACCGGTGAGCTAGCACCTCTACCATATAAAGAGAGTTTGTGCCGCCTAAAAATGATGCCACATCTGTGAATCAGCTGGACTTTGTCAGGAGAAGCGCAGACAGAAAAATTGTAGAGGACAAAAAAGTCAAAGGAAATTTCAAAGCCACTAGAGTCCAGAAAAGCCCTGAGGTGAAGTGACTTTATGTAAGCAGCACATGATCAGCCCAATGAGTCACCTACCCAACAACGCACCAGCTCACACTCTAATCTGGGGAAATTACGATGGCTAAACAAGTGAGGACAAATTCTCACCCCAAAAAAGGCGAATAATGTTATATTTAAAACTGAATTAAGGAGAAAGTATATCTCTACTTATAGATTCCGGTAAAACCATTTCAGCAATAGCATCGCTCGTGTTGACATCAGAACTTTATAATAGTTATGAGAGACTTGTACAGACATAGAAGGTAACTGCAATCTTTAATTCACAAAACTCAAAAGCAAGCAAGATCTAATAATTAAAGAACCAGGGTGCACCTACTTTGGCTAAGTTCATCTCCCTAATCTCCTGGTACCATGAAAGGCAGAAATGGCCTATCTCCCTTGGTTCTGGCCACACATACCTACCTCCTTTGCACAGGTTTTATTATCTGTTTTAGCTTTCTATGAGCCAATTCAGTTCAATAGATCCAATAGAAAACACAAAAGGCTAGGAAATTGTTTTCTGCCACATTAGCTAGTTGAACTGGCTCACCGTGAGGCTGCAGAAGTGCTACTGATACAAGGGAGGAAATGGGAACCTACAGCCAGTTGCAGCGGGGACTGCTGCAGGACCATGCCCATCAACAGCTACAAGCAGTTAGATTAGCTCAACAGCTGGTATAATTGCATCGCAGAGCTGGTGAAAGAAATCATACTGGGAAATAAGTCAAAAATAAAATAAAACATCCAAGGCAATGGCTTTGGAACCTTCTACATCTCTCAATCTCTAAGCCAAAGTAAGAAATAAGTTTCTGTTGTGTATGAAACTATGCCCCACTCTATGGTAGCTATTTGGGACGGAATACTACCAAATATGTAATGCAGGTAATGCAATGCCAGACCAGATGATTACCGTAAGAAACTCCAGTCTGATAAACCAAACTTGTTTCTGATAATGTAAAAGAAACCTCCAAGTATGGCTTCCTGAGACAAAACCTTCTTTCTGTTCTTTCCAGAAAGTCTCCATCTATGTAATATATGCACTGCAGAAGGAGCCCTCTACGCTATCTCACCTTACTAGCTCTTACTCCATCATGCACTTAGACAAACAAGGATTTTAGCCTAGACTTTCCTTAATAGTTTGTGGGGTTTTTCACTCAAACGTCTCCTTCCTGTGAAGCAAAGAAGTAGGATTTCATAGAATTACTAAACACCGACCAGATATCAATAATCCCACCACAATTTTGGTATGGAGGGATTGAATGCCACCAAGGGTACAGTGCTGCAGGCAGTTGATCTAACAGCTCACATTTTCAGAAATGGTACTACTTCCTCCTCTCATCTCCTTCCTCACTCCTTCTCCCCAGCTGCCTGCTGCCACTTTCAGACAGGACCACTTTATCTGAGAAAAAGACCCCAAAATGTAGATTTTTCCGCCAAGACAGCAAGTTGAAGATGCTTACAGAGGTGTCCAACAGATGCCAGCTCTAGTGCAAGAGAAGGACAAGGCTCCACTGAGCAGGAACAGAGTTTAACCTTTTGAAAAGTAGTAAGGTCTCAGAAGAGGTCAGCTGCCCCAAATTCTTACTTCGCTGTCAAACAAAGAAACCACCTGCAATTTCTTCTTTCTGTCATTAATACATGAGGTGCGATAGCTGTTTCTCCAATGATGTGATTAAAAAGACCAAAAAGAGAGTCCTCCTAACCCATCAAGCACATGCCATATTTTTCATGTATCACATTTTAACAATGAACTTTTCTAAAGTGAGATTCATGAGCAGATTCTGGTATCATCAGAATATTCTTGAGTTTTATTAAGATAAATTTAGTCTTTAAATATAATCAAAATGTCTTTACCGAAGAGTGTCTGGCAGATCGTCTTGTGAAATACTCATCACCAGCTTCTGGAACCCATGGAAGAGTTCCGCTTTACAGATCTTGGATCTGATGAAAAAAACAGGAAATCAGAAGTTCTGATGGAAAAGAGAAATCAGAAATGCACTTCCTCTTACAGCTCACAGTAGTACTGCCCAGCTGAATATTTTTGATAAAAAAAATCATGTTCACTTCTCAAGGAATGTAAAAAGTTCTCCACAGTTTAATTTCTCTTACCCCTTCTGAGCTGTCCACCTGCCTCTCGCCTTCATTTTAAATATTATATTGACAAATAGATGCATTTCCCCCATTGTCCCAGCCAGCGCTCTATCAGTTTGCACAGACATTTTAATACCCCCCCATTATTATCTGTGTGAGACTGCACGGTCATCAGCTTGTAACTACAGCAAGGTTGAGCCAGAAGGACTAGTCCAGAACTGATCAAACAAGCACAGAAGGACTCCAAAGGCTTGTTCAAACTGGCAAACTTTGTACTATTCAGAACAAATAAAAGAACCAGCAGAAATATCTGGAACAATGCTGTCATTTTAACAATGGTGACGAGGCCGCATTCAGCAACAGCTGCAGGGCAGTTAAATAGGAAGAAGCTCATCAAAAAAACAAAGTGAGTCAAAGTTTGAAAGGCCTTTTGAAGATACCATATGCATCTCTGTCAGCTTTAAGGCCTTCACTTCCCCCAAAGAGAAGGCAACCAGAAGAGCTGTTTATAAAGCATCATTTATTTTTGAAAACCCCAACTATTTTCTCTATTTAATTAAATTTTCTTTATACACTTGTCTTTACAATGACTGATTCAGTTCTCCAACACATGCAAGCTGATTCTTCAGAAGCATTGCAAAAAAACCACCAATCAAAAAAGCCTTCCTGTTTTGCCAGTATGTTCTTTAAGAACCCCAAAAATTGGCGTGCAAAGACAGTCAAAGATGTAAAAAAAATTTCATCTTCAAGTTAATTGTCAAAGGTTCATATTGTAGTTTTTGGTGCTTTAGTTAATTAAACATTAACAAAAGCACATACCAGACATCTGCCTACAAATTCCTTTTAGTCAGTCAGCTTTACCTTCCTTGATATTTAGTGTTATCTAGCATACTGAGGGGGAAAAAACCCCCGAACACCACCCCTGCCACCAATAGCTCTGAGCTACCTTGAAGGGAAAAAAACCAGGGATGAAATACAAGCCTTGTTTATTATTAAACATGCCCCCCCAATAAGGTTATAAATTCCTTATTTTCATTACAAAAGTTCCTTTTGTGACCATTTATCACAAAAGTGTAAACAGTTTACTTATTCCTTGACACTGTTTTTAATCCTGATTTCTTAAGGAAATGAGACCTCTGCAATCACACAGTCTCGTAGACCCTCTCTAAAAACTTTTCAATGTTTTAGTGAAAGTTGAGCATGTGAAAAAGAAAGGAGGATCTCTCAACAACGATTGAGCTCCCACAGCTTTGTGCAAACTGGCAGCTAGCAGATAGCTCTGAAGTTTTAGAACCGATACACAAATGCTACGTAACAAATTTAAGCCTACTAAGAAAAAGGGGTTGGTTGGCTGGTTTGATCTTTCACACATCTTCAGGAATACATTACACACCACATACTGAAAACGAATATTCTGCAATGCACATAAAGCCTGTCTCAAAAGACACACCAAGCCACCCAGGTTGCCTGTGCTCACAATACCCCTGACATCAATACTGGTCACAAGCCACAAAGTTCCCGGTCCTCCTCTTTGCAGGGAAAATTCAGAAATACTAGGATATACCAAGATAAACTACAGTTAAGTCAGGTCTAACTTTGAGCTCAGAATGCGCAACTCACAGGCACATGAATGAGTTCTCCACAATAATTGTCTAAGCTCTACTTATCATTTTATTCACTACTGGCAGGATTACCATCTTTCTCCCAGAAAGCCTGGGAAAAATGAACAATATGACCATTAATAAATTGGTAGTACAAGGAGCCAACAACCAAAACATGATCCCAACCCTCAAACTGAACTTCCACAGACTAATGATAACTTTGGTCACCTCACCGAGGAAAGTGTAGAGAAAGGGAGAAATTTGTCTGCAGATGTTAACAAGTAATTCCTCATAACCACAAGAAAAATATGTAACTGTTTCTTTAAACATTAATAATTGATAGAAGATTATGACATTTCTTAAAGAGCTGGCCTCACTTGTATAGAAAAAGAAATCTGTGGAAAGAGGACCTGCAACACAAGCATCTCCTTCACAGGCAACAACCCAAAAGATACAAAGCAAAACTTTGAACTTCACCAACGAATAAGCTGTCTTTTATTAAAAATTAATCACAGTCCCCCTCCATCATTATCTACAATGCTCTCTTTAATCAACAGTGACAAAGAAGAAGATAAATTTGTTAACCCTCATTCAACTTTCCCCATTCCAACTCCCCCTCTCTCCCTTACATAGTGATTCTTCCTTTTCCCCCACTTCACACCTTTCCCCTTTTTCCCCACTCCCTAGATTTCTTTCTGCTCTGACACTGCATATGAGCTGACAGAAGCACGTATGCTAACAAACAGAGATATGGGCAGCCAGGTATCACAACATTCTCTCACCTGCTCTGATGGCTCCCAATCCCCTTCTTTGTCGTTCCCTGCCGGAAGCCATCTGAGGTGACATCCAGGGGTTGCTCAGGGACTGCACTCCAACTGATAGCTGTAGAAGAAAGGATTATAAACAAAGGGAGATGTTCTCATCGCAAAAGCAGAACTTAACAGTTCCTTTCATTCTGTGTGTTCACATGATACCATGCTGCTTCCCAAAATACTTCAAACTAGAAAGAGGACCATGGTTCTCTAGGGCCAGGATTTCAGTACCTAGAAAAACAGGTAAATTCTGTTTAATTAATAATTAATTAAAAAAAAATATATACACACATATGCACACACACAGCTTTCATCTTAATCAGGTCCTTCAAAAATCCATGCTTCTAAATATTTGGCCTCCAGCTCTGTAATTCTCCCCTTTTTAGGGGGATTCTACTTACTTTTGTGCATCCTGTCCAGACAAAGAAACTTCTAAGTCAGATGGCTTATTTTCATATCAGGCTGTGAAATACTTTCCCAAGCTACTTGCACCAGTCACTCTGTGTTTTCCTTATTAATTTATTGTGTACTACTATTTTATTGTGGATTGCATACTCTAGATAGTTCTATGATAACTGGCATACATCAAGTATCTGTAGACTTTACTTCAAAAATGTTATTAGCTAGTGGTCAAAGAAAAATACTGTGTTGGAAGATCTAGCAAGTGCCAGCAACCTTACCCTTTACCCCCAACTCTGGTAACTTTATTACCATCTTAGACTGTGAGCTTCCTAATGCTGAAACTCAGCACACCATACCTTATAGATTTATAAATAACTATCAAAGCATCAGTAGCATGTTAACAGAAATAAAGCTGATTGACATGCCCAATCTGTCCCTCCATAGCCTAACAACAGTTCCTTTAACTTCTACTGCCTTGAGACAACTTTTATTCCCTAAATTCTCCCATTTCTCTGTATTTCTAACAGGCAAAACAGCTGCACACGCATTAACTCTAAAGACCATTTTCACAGCTTCTCTCCTTCATGATACCACTTGCCATTCAAGACGCTCAAACCCTACACATTATAAAGCATATTATGGAGCCTGGTTATGCCAATCACACTTGTATTATGATTCAACTGTATGCTGCAATTGCTGTACTCTGCTAAGCATAAGTTGTACGTGCATTGTGATTTAGATACAATGCTGCATCACTCTACTAAATTAAAATCCTGTGTAATGTCTATTAATGTAACATAATGTCCAATAACATTAAATATATATAACTGATGTTAAACATTAAATCCTCCAGAAGTGGAGTATCTAAAACCACCTGGTCAGAGAATAGCAGATTCTGACAAGCAGATAAAAATTTACTTAAAAGTGAAAACATTTTCTATTCTTTCATTTCTTCATAGTTATCTCAAACTTCAAAATATTAAACTGAACACATTTATCTTTTTTAAAATACCAGCTGAAACATTCCTATGAAGCATATTTCAATAGTCAGTGTAATAGCCCTGATTTAGACTTTACTCTGACTTTCAGCTCTTCAAGAAAAAAAAAAAAAATCAACCTGGCATAATTCATATATGCAAAAAATTGTGATAAAGCATCATTCATCTTTATTTAACAGAATTACTTGAGTAACTGTACAGAAAGGAGACATACACAGGAATTTAGTCACAGTTAGTTTCAGATCTTTTTTGCTGAGTGAATTGGCACCATTTTTCAATGATGGATTTTGTTTCCTATCTCACAGGATCAAAAGCTTTTCCTTCCTGGCACCTGTAAATAACTCCAATTTAATGAATATGTATTCCATTAAGGAACCCTTTTTTTCCATTCTATTTTATCATCAGCTTTATTGTAATAGAATAACTTCTACTTCCAGTTAAGCCAGAAAAGTATACAACAGCAGAAGATAGGCACGTCCAAGTTTAAAGAAACTGCTTAACCATATATATACAGTGGCAGTTCCACTGTTGTTTTCCCCAAATGAGACCATGCTGCTAAATCATAACGTGCCTTGCATATTCATTCATCACCAAGACAAAAAATGCAATGTCCAAAACCTCTATCAATTAAACCTTTACACGACACTACTCTGTATTCTTTCTATGTTCACAGATTTCTGGAGCAATTACAAGCGCAATTCAGCACTGCAGGTCTTCTGTTCGTTACCAAGGACAATGCAAAACTAACTGAAACAAGAAGTCTTTTGATATTTTTGTTTTCTTATCGCCCTCAGAACTTTTGCTTTCGCTGGTTATTTTCTGTCTTTGTTTAGATTATAAATTCTTAACGGCATCAACCAAGTGTTTATTCAGTCCGAAAACTCCCCACAGGGAACTAGAGGCTGAGCTGAATATTATTAATTATTAACAATTAAGTTCCGGCCTGAAATTAATTTCTTGCTACAAGTCACACTTTGCCTCTAGCACTGGCAATGAATAAAGTTCCATTTTAGGAAATGACCAAAGCCACCTAATTTCTATTTGAACTTTTGCACAGAGTTATGCAACTAGTCCAAGTTAACTCACCTGCACTACAAGGAACAAGTTTTGTTTTGCGGTTAGTTTGAGCTTCCTGAACTGCCTGACGGCTATGTTCAAATCGAAGATCCGATTGCAGCAGCTTAACCTCCTGAGCAACAAAACCATCTGGTAAAAGCAAGGCGTGCTGACACCTAAAATTAACATGGAAAAATGCAAGTGATTTTAAGTCTGGTCTTCCCAAACAAGCCAATTTTGCACAATTTCCCTTCAAACCCTAAAATATGTTACTTTTACATTAAAATTGAATTGAACATGAGTTATAGAAGAGAGACAAGGAAGTTTGGGAGCATTTCATCCTTCAAAAAAGTATTTGTTAAAAAACCAAAGCCACAGAGTTTATTAAGACCTTGTCCATCCTAGAAAAACTACAATTAATTGATTTTAAAACAGGTGTAGTTAAAAGCTGGTGTAATCGATGGAGATAAAGTATGCAGGATAAAACCTGCAATATACTTCTGCAATCACAATGAAAAACAATAAAGTATTTACATAGTCAACCATATTACATTAACAACTGTTTTACGATACTAAAGGTTCATAATCAGACTAGAAAGATACAAAATATACTTACAGTTCCATATAAAATCTCATTTTTGTTACCTTAAGTTACCGTTACACACTGAATAGGATTAGGAACACATGAGAAGGAAAAAATGGCATGTGTTTAATCATCGTAATACCTACACAGAGCAGGAATGAAGACTGAGATTGAAACTGTCACATGTAATAGTCTGAAAAAGCGCCTGACTTTGCAACCTAAGACTAATCTTCAATGTAATTCAAATTAAAGAAGCAGAGAGATTTTTACCACCATTGAAATAAGCTTTTTCTTTCCAGTCTAACACAACTCTTAGTCTTTTTCCGCCTGACCAGCACAAGCTGTCACATGCCAAGTGTCCCGAACCACTTCAGTATATCACAGACCGATTAAGGCTGGCAGTCACCTCGTGTATGCCACCGGGTCCAGCCCGCCCTGCTCAGGCAGGGCCACCCACAGCCAACTGCCC
>JAVJGI010000036.1:23409599-23425229 GCA_035590275.1 Ibycter americanus | reverse complement strand
CCCGGGTCCCGCCGCGGCCCGGCCGCCGATGCCTGCCTGTCCCCGCAGAGCCCCGGCAGACGGCGGAGCCCGCGCAGACCTTGGGCCTTTTCGCGGCGGCTAACCGGGAGTTTGAGAGCACCGAGGTGAGCGGCCCGGCTAACCGGGAGTTTGGGAGCACCGAGGTGAGCGGCCCGGCTAACCGGGAGTTTGGGAGCACCGAGGTGAGTGGCCGGCGCTTGCTGGAGGGAACGGACACGTCGTCTCGTTAAAGGCTGTGCTGGCGAGCGAAGCTGTCCCTTCGCTCGGGCGGAAAACGTCCCTGCGGCCGCGCTAACACTCGCTTCTGCCGTTTGTACTTGGGCTGTTCGATTCTCCCTTGCATCTCGTGCTTTTCTGTGATCTTGCGTACCACCATTAAGGCGTACCGCTGTGCTCATAGAGTTTTGCTGCGCCTGGTGGTTTCTGAGGTTTCTTACCTAACATAGAGTCTCAGTGGAAGGTGGTTGGGCAGCAGTGGTAAAAGCAGCTTACCAGAACCTACGATGCCTCTCTTTCTTTTAGTCAGAAAGCGACGCCTCAGACGTCACAGAAGAACTTTCTACACAAAATGGAGAGGGAAGGTCCCCAGGAGAAACAGCGTTTGGTTTGAAAATGGGACTGGAGGACTCTGCTCTTCCTGCTGCCCAGATGCAAAGGGAAAAAAGACCAGCAAGCTCTTGCTCTTCTTCCAGTGTGGTGGGAGAAGCTGTAAAAACTATGCAGCACTTCATGGAGCATCTCAGCATGGACCTGCTCACGGTTACACAGGCCTTTCTGAAAAATACTGGTGAAGTGGAGACCACTTTATACTTCCTGCAGACGGGGCAGCGTTTGGATGGGTACCCCATATGGAGCACAGAGGATGATTTGGAATTGCAAAAAGATGATGAACACATCAGAAAAAAATTGATAGCAAAATTTGGAGCTGAAAATGTAGCAAAGCGGATAGCATTTAGGAAAAGTTAGGTAGCAAAGCAGAGGGGAATGGCTAAGCTAGGGCTGCAGCAGGAACTTAAAAACCCAGTCATTTCAGCAATGCAAATGCAATGGAAAATTTGATGCAACGTTCTAAAGCTTCAGCAATCCTTTAAAATGATTTTTTTTTTAAAGGCCTATTTTGTAATCGTTTTTTATTTGTAATACTGAGTACACTAAACATGTACAAGTAGAAAAACATGAAGAGAATGTTTCTCTACAATATCTATGACGTTTCCACTGAAAGTTTGCTTTTTATTGTCTCTACTATCTAAACCAACTGACCTGTACATTGCTGCATGCAAAGGATTTTGAATAGGATTGGCACCAAAATCTGACAGAATCACATTAAGTGCTCTAACCTGTAATGTGTTATTAGTGCACAACAGCAGCCTGCTCTCTGCCATGTGTCTGTCTTCCACCTGTGGTGGATGATCATTTAATAACCTGCTCTGCCAGTTGTTAGCATTAGCTTGATGTTGTTGTTGTCAGTGAACCTTGATTAGCAGCAGACATTTGGAGACAGTAACAATGAAAATGCAACTGTTCAAAAAGAGGGATCGAGAACTTTCATGCCAGAAGATGAGGTACTTGGTCTCATACATGAATGCCAAGATGTCTCAGAGTGGCCATGTGTACTGAGAGTGGCCAAAAAAGGTCACTATGACATGATCATACTCAGCCTCATGTTACAGAGGTCTGTCAGTTAATACGTCTGGCCAGTCAACAGTCATCTCAATTTTTATTACCACTTCCAGCACATGTTCTCCAGTGTTAATATTGCTGGATTTAATAACATTAACTTTACCATCTTGCTTCATCATTTCAAAACCAGTTAATACTTCCGCCCCAGCTTGCATCTCAACAGATTGAAGACTTAACAGCTGCTTCAATCCAGGCAAAGTAGCATTTGTATCAGACCACGTAGTTCAGCTGGAAAAAGTAGAACAGCTTTCAGGGCCATCTGCAATAGTTCAAGTAGGAGATACAAGTTAGGAAGGAGCACTCGAGTTTTAGGGATCTATTACCCGAGACGTGTGAGAGAGAAAACACCACTGCTAGTATACAGTCACAATCTGAAAAATGCAATACTTTCAGCCTGAATTTGTGCTCTTGTTGCTATTTTAACAGTATTTGAAAAATCTGGAATTCATTCTCTTGGTGAAATAAAATGGTAAAAGCAAAGTTTGATTACACACACACACACCACCTTAGAATTATGTTTTAAGGGTTTTGCTCGCTGCACTGTGGCACTCAAATTTTAAGGTGAATTAGGAAACTGCTGATTTTAAGCCAAATTCAAATTATATTGAAAGTCAACGATTACTTGATACAATGAGACTGCTACCGCAGAAAACTGCTGTTCTGAAACACCAACTGATTATTTGGGGAGTTAGCCAGCACAACCTAATAAATGCCAAGACTGGTTTAGACTACACAGTGTTTTTCACTGGACAGGTCGTTCCTTTTGAAAAAGTAAGGATTCTTTGGCACATTCGTGCTGCTTAGACTGGTTACTTGAGACTTGTGTGGAAGACCAGATAAGCACTTAACAAGAAAGTGCAAGATAACATAGCAAATAAAGTGGTCAGATTTTAAAAAAACAAAACTACCAGCTGAATTTCAAATCCAGGGATTGCTGGTGACCAGGTTCATGAACAGGAGACCCATCACCTCCCGCAGCCAGAAGCTCACATTCTAGCTTGAGTCATGTATACATCTCAGCAGCACCATAATCTCACAGTTCATTGGTCATCTTGTTTAATTAACCAAAACTGCTCTAGAATCCAAAGTGAGAGAGAGAACACACATTAAATGGCTGCACTATAAAAAGATACGGGTTTGTTACCTTATAAATAATAAAGGCATATTATATCCTTTTATAATTCCAAGTGACACTTATTTTAAGAGTTTGTCTTTTTCAGGGCAATTAGACATACAAGTGCAAACTTCCGCATACAGTGCTTTTACCTTTGCAGAACCATACAAACACGTTGTCTAACACAGAGACCCTTTCCATACGCGCTTGAAGCACTCGGTATGCACAGGAACAAAGACACAAAGAGCACAGCTCACCGAAGGTTGCCCTCTTGCGTCTATTCTGAACGCCTGAAAGCCGTTGCCTATCCACAGATGCACTCCTGCTTGTGCAGGCACGTGGGTGTAAGTCTCTTCAGTCCACCTTCCCATTTACAGGACCTGGAGATGTCACTATATTGTATCGTTCTGCCTTCTCCCATGGTAAAAAAAATCCTTGTTTTCTCTGCTTTGTCTTACCAAACACACAGTTACATTCCTTCCAATATGCTGGAGACAGTTTGGTTTTCCATGTTCATATCAGGTCCCTGCACTGTCAGGAATGGTCTTTTTGTAGCTCAAAGCAGCGTACAAGTTTCTTTGTGTTATTGCCTGGAGCAGCAATATTGTAAACCTGGAAGGGTGAGTGGCAATGTGCATGCCAAAACCTTGAGTTAAAGGCATTTCCAGAGGCAGAAATATTGGGTCTGCAAACTATTATCTGGAATTGGGGTGTTTCCCATTTGCTTCCTTCTAAAGTTAGCCAGCATTCATCAAAATTGATAAATTCTGGCCTTTCATAACTAAAGTTACCAGTGAAGAACTGATTGTGTGCACCAGGTTGAAGAGCAACAGACAGGAATACCAAAGAGTTGGTGACCTCTCCATCTTACACTTCATTGGTATAAGAGCAGAGTTTACTCTTCTGAACTTGCACAATGCAAAGGTGACATTTGTTTCTAAACAGACTTCCACTATCTTCAATTTTATGCACGTGCGAAAGGAGGTAGCCATAGTTTTAAATGTCATGCTCACCATCTTGAAAGTCTGGGGATTTTTTTGTTATTTCTTTTCCTCCTCGAAAAAGTACTTTAAGTCATCTTTGCTTGCATTAAGACCACTTTAGATTTTCATGTGACCACACTGTGTGGCTTTGGCGCTTCCAGAAAAAAGAAAGTCTTACCAATTGTATTGAGGAAACATAGCTAAAGCAGTGTAGTAAAGATATACTGAAAGCAACAATCCTGACTTTTCTCTGACTAAGCTTAGGAAGCAGAAGTTAAAGTGATTTTTGAAACAGTACAATAAGAAAAGGCATCAGATGTTACTCTTAATGTCATTTGTTTACTGGCTGACTGGAAACACTGAAGGTTTTTGTCCAGCTAAATATTTGATACACATAATTGACTGAGTCCACTGAAAAACAAGTATTCATAATAAAAATTACGCCACTGAACCTGACATTGGTTAATGTAGAGATATAATTAGTAATGTACTGAAAAGAGTCTACTTTCGCTCAGAAACGGGCTTCTTGGCGCTTGAAGTAGGAAGCACTGTACTATGACTTCAGTAAGAGCAGGCTTCTGAGACTCCATGCTTTTAGTGGAGTATGTTGAGTTAAGGTCCATTTTAAAGGGACTTGAAAAGAAACATGGTGGCTGTGTGCTGCTCTGGCGCAGCACAAGTCCTGCTTCTCTATGCCAGCCTGCCTGCTCTAAGTTTGCATAAACACTGTGTAAAGGAAGATTGACGTTCTTTCAGTGGGTGTACTCCCATGATGCCGGTGCCTGCTGACGTGGAGCACTGCCCGCTCAGCATGGATTTTGCCATGCAACAGGATCCCTAGTAGTAAGACTATGATTTCCACACTATACAACATCCCGCCCTTTGCAGGGATTAGGGGTTTAGCTCTAGGAATATAGATACCCACAGTGCTATGGTAGCAGGCTGTCTGTAAATGTCACTACAGCCTAAATGCTGGATACAGCTTCTGATGTCTCCTTTATGACTCTAGCTCCAAACCCTTATTTATACAATACAAGACTGAGATCTGCCTCTTCTGAACGGAGTCAGTATTATTCCAGTTTTACAAATGATGAAATGGAAATTCACACTCTGGGAAGATTATGGGAATAGCACCTGGAGTCTTTCCAATCACTAAGAATAACAGCCTTGTTCTAAACAATAGGATTCATACTTAAAAGGAGCCCTATCTTAGTGGTCTCCAGGGAGAAACAGTGTCCCTGAGAAGGAAATATCCTGTAATCACCCACAGCTACTTTTAGATGTTTTTAGTTTTGGTGATTGGCGCCGATTGCTTCGTCCAAAGGAAAAGCATGACTGAAAGTGAAATTTGGATAGTGACTGACTTTGTGCTGAAGGAAATCGCCAGCAGCTATAGGAGAAATGGTGTACAGACTGAGTAGGGCATCTGAATAATTCAATGTGCTAAGCCCTGTTCAGTGGTAAGAGACGTCTGGACTCTGTTTCAAAAGGCTCCTTCAGAAACACAGACATTCCTCTAGTCCTGTGCCCAGAAACCAGGAAAAGCCTGTGAACTGGGTAACAAGCTGAGGTCCGCCCTGCCCGCCCACCCCTTGCAAGGCATGAGTGTACAAGGGGGCACTTGAAGAAACAGAATTTCATGGATTATAGAAACACTGCAACAAAACACCGGCCTGTGAAACCTAAATAATTAACAATAATACTGAACATAAAAATTGAAAGGAAGGCTCCTCCCTCCTGCCCATACCATCTTTCCCACTGCTGACCAGTTCTGCTTCCAGAGCTGCCTTGCTGGGCGGCTGACCTCCGCTGCTCACTGCTTGCTGCTGCACAGTTCATCCTGCAACTCTCGTCCTAACTGCTGCGGGATGATCTCTTACCCCAAAGGGACGCACAGGACCTGGAGTGCTGAGGCCTACCCCAGTGAAGGTGGCTACACAGCTGTTCTGGGCTGGGAAGCTCTCCCACTACTGTAGGCTGCTCCTCTTTGTGGTCTCAGCGCTGACTGTTGACTGGGGATGGCTCTTTGGTTCATTCCACAGGTCCATGCTTTAGCTAGCGGCTACTTTCTCTTGCCAACCAACATAACTGCTCAGTGTCTGGAAGGTTACTTTCCCAAGCAGGATCTCCACGTAACAAAGCCCTTGTTAATTCTCTGGTACAAAACAGCCCAACCAACCCAGCTGCTGTGACTTTGCCAGAACAGCCTCCTTCCTGCCGTTAGGGATGGCTGCGCAGTTAAGGGGAATCCTTCTCGGTCACCCTTCAAACACACACAGCAGGTAGAGGCCGGACACCATACACGTTTCTGGCCTGTACCTCTGCAAATGTGAACACGGTCACTATATCCCCAATTTTAAAATTCAGCCGTTGGTGTTTCTCTTTTTAAGAAGGTCTTGCAACTCTTGAATAACATACAAACGAGGTCCGGTCCTCCAGGTAGACACTGTCACTTTTCTCTAGCAGGCACCAAATGCCCTTCTGGCAGGTTTAAGATGAGCGCCCCTTGCCAGGGGCAGCTGCCCGGCAAAGTGACTCGGGCCCTGGGGCGAGGGGCGGCGGGCAGGGAAGAGGAGCACCGGGAGGAGGGGCGGTACTGGTGGGGAGGGAAGGGGGACACAGCTTCCCACGGCCCTGAACACCCTGATCCTGCCTGGAGCCTTCTCAGATCACCTCCAATGCCCAGCCTTGCCCTGACTGCCTTCTCCTGAGGATGCGCGTCCTCAGAATTGAGCCTCATCCCTTGTTAATGCTTCTGATCCTGCTTTAGGACAACTGCCTTGCAGTCTGCAGCGTAGTGGAAATATTCCAGCTCTGGGGCAATCTCTGAAGGCACTGTTAAATAGACAAACGTTAAAGGGACTCTGCAATTTACACATGAAAGAGGATGTTTAGGAGGTATCTGTAGGCATTTCACTCCCCAGGTCTGCCAACGAGCTTTTCTCTTTGTCTTATGGAACACTGTTTGGAACACTGTTAAAAACAGGTAAAAGTAATTCCGTTGTTCAGGTTTGAGCTACATACTCCCATTGGAGGTAGGAGAATGGCATCTCCCATGGTGATGGTGGAGGATGGCATAGTCTATTAAACATAATTTTGTTGTGCTCTAAGACAGGAAATACTCTCACCAAACAATTCAGTAGAATAACCTCCAGGTCCCCTCTC
Organism: Ibycter americanus; assembly: GCA_035590275.1. NCBI lineage: Eukaryota > Metazoa > Chordata > Aves > Falconiformes > Falconidae > Ibycter > Ibycter americanus. The sequence goes on along the minus strand of JAVJGI010000036.1, from coordinate 23,418,266 downwards.
CACTTCTTCAGTCCACTCCCATAAACCTGTCTATCTTCCCAGTTCCAGTATCTGTACCCAGGGAACCTGTGTCCTTACCTGTTGCAATTTGAGTTACGGCGGTCAGGAAAATAACACAACACAAATAAAATAGTAAGCAGCAAGAGCTTTACCATTGGTCAAATTCTACTGTCCATGCTGTTTCTCTATCCTCCAGAGGCCAGACCACACTCCTCCTTGTCTCTGCTTCATCCGGGTTTTTCTCCCACGCTCCTCAGAGCTATTTAACCGCTTTGCTGCAGGATCACAGCTGCACATTGTCAAAGCAAGGCCACAGCTGCATATCATCAATGTCAATCAACCCACTGTCTTCATTCCCCTACACTTACCTTGTCTTTACAATCTCAACCTTAGCGTAAATTCTTCTCAGTCACACCTGTGGACTGTGAGAACTCCCAGGGGAACAAGTATTCTTGGTTTTCAAAACTAGAAGACAGAATTATTTCAGCTGAAAAATAAGAGGATCCCCATATGCAAACCCAGGAATTCTTATTTTCATCTATAGCTGGTTTATTCCATTTTCCCATTATATAGTAAGTGAACACAAACATTTCACTAACATTGACACCAAGGCTGGATGCCCAGGCACTGGAATGGAGCAAAACAAAAGCTGGGCTTGAAAATTCAACCATTCTGAATAAAGGATCTTTCCAGAAACCAATGTCTAGTCATCCTTGTGTCTCTTCTGGCATTACGTATCCTAGTAATATCCAGCAAGACAAATAACGTTCTCTTTATTCCACTTCCATTTATATCTATCTCCTCCTCCTCTGCAGTGCAATCACTCCATGTGGTTTCACTAATATTTAGCTGTGGCCTATGAGGGGCTTGAGCTCTGCTGTCTGCTCCCCCTCCTTTGGCATTCTGTTTGCTCCAGTCTACAACTTCTTCCTCTTTCACATAATCCATGGACTTAATTTGGAAAACAGACTTGCATTACTTCAGCCTCCCTTGTGGCTGAGCCTCCAGGGCCTCGCAGAGTGACTCTGTGCTGCTGAGAAAGCACTCATCAGTGCAGCTGGGGTTCCTGTGTTATTTGTCCTTGCATCACATCCATGCGTGCCCGCATGCATGCACCTCTGTCCTCTTCCTCCCTAGTAAACAGTTCTCCACTCTGCAGCCTTCAGAGAGTAGGTGCAGAGAGCAGTTTTTCTGCCTTCAGAATTGGTTACTCAGAGGAGTTCTGGGCGAGCAACAGATCCAGCGACATATTTTTTTGCTCTTCTTTGGACCGAATGAGCCGGTAGCCCAGCAACTCCATCGCATCCTTGCACACATTTTGCACTTTTTCTATTTTCTGGAAGGGAAGGGTCTCCCTCCAGGCCTGTGATACTCTCAGCGCATCTCTGGACCCAATATCAAAGGCCTGTGCTCCTTGCCCCTTCCCGTGGGTGATGTTGTGCACCCACTTCTGAAGTTCTGGTGTGAAATGGAGTTCTGCAAACCTGTACATCTCAGCAGCCCTTGCTAGCGGGTCTCTGACAATATCTTCATAGCGAACCAGCAGATAGCGATCTTTCAGGAAGCTGGGAATGTCATGCCTGCCTGCCTTGTAAATCTCAACGTGGCTTTTGCAGATTGCTTGCATTGTGTTGTAGGGCCCCATCTCTCCCTTTGTCCTCTGGGACCCCACAACAATGTTACTGTCAAGTTTCAAGTCTGCCACTGTGTTCTCTCGGGACCTGAACACAGCCCGAGGATCACGGACCAAGTGAATGATTTTGAGGTTCAGGGATGGATCAGTGAGAAGGGGGTAGAGGACCTTCAGGTCAAAGAACCGAACCTCCTTGATGACAACATGGCTGTAGGTTTTACAGGCTTCCTCCACCTTGCTGAATGGGTACTTGCCACAGATGGTTCGGCAGTTGCCTGCAGTGATTATGTCACTGCGACTGAACGAGTCACAGGCAGGGGGGGAGCACAAGGCTCGGCTCGTCTCCCACTGAAATAAATCAGACTTTTTCTTCTGGCTAGACATGTAAGCATCAAACACAGACATGTCGCACAGAAAGACCGACCTGACCAGGTCCCGCACTGCCATGTGCAAGACCTTGGCACTGTTCTGGTACATCGTAACCCACACGTGCCACGCAGGCTCCATCAGGTAGAAGACGCTGGGGTGCTGGCTGAAGATTTGCCCAGTGAAGGAAGATCCTGACCGCCAGGAGGAGAGAATGAGGATGTGGACTGGAGAAGGTTTTTCTTCCATGGGGGCATTGTTGCTGCAGGGTAGGAAGTACAAGTGGATCAGGAGGAAGGCCAGAACTGCCAGAATCAGGAGCATCTGCACCCTTCTAGAATTCATCACGGTTGCAAGGGACCTGCAGAGACAGAGGAAGTTCAGCATTACAGGATCATGAGGAAAGCAGGATGTGGTGCATCAGGCTCCTGCCAATCCCTCTGCAGGCTCAGGGTTTTGGAAAGCTGCCACACTACCACTGACACTGTGACAACCACTGCACAAGGTGTCTTTGGAACGGACATAAACACTGCAGGGCTGAACACTTTCTGTAATAAAAATACTGTTTGTTGGTAAGCCATTCTAATGCAGTCCTAGAAGATCACTGGAAAGTTTGTCTGCACTTTTATCAAAGTTTAAGAGTTAGTTCAGCTTATCGAGATGTCAGTATACACAAATGGTGTGGCGAGGCGCTGGCACAGGCTGCCCGGAGCAGCTGTGGGTGCCCCATCCCTGGCAGTGTCCCAGGCCAGGCTGGACGGGGCTGGGAGCAACCTGGGCTATGGCAGGTGTCCCTGCCCGTGGCAGGGGCTTGGACTGGATGGTCTTTAAGGTCCCTTCCAGCCCAAAACATCCTGTGATTCTACGCAACATGTACTTAGTGTACACAATCCCTGCAGACATGATCCCAGCAATTTTTATGGAGGAAAGATGGAACAAGCAGTTTTTGTGGAGAATTCAACAGTTCCACACAGTTACTTTTAGGCTCCTGCTCTGATCACTGTTTACAATTATTTTTATGCCAGAATGCTTTGAAAATACAGTGGAGGTTTCAACTTCTTTTGCTGATATTCTTTTTGGAATTTCAGGATACATATATTGTCATCACAGGCAAAAATTCACATACCAAGGGAAGTCATTTGGCACTTTAACAAGTCCAAGGACAATAAGATCTTCTCCACAGTCAGAGTGTCATAGGCAATTTTGCTAGAAAGGTCCACGAGGGTTTATCTCGTCCATCTTTGTGTAGGCAGGCTTACCTACAACTAACCCCTTTCTTAGCCTAACTCCTTTATAAAGATTGTCTCCTGCTACCCCTCCCTCCAACCCCACTCATCCTGTAGGTCTTTATGAGAAGTACAACAGAACACGTTAGTCCAACTCAAAGAGCTGCCCAAAGCTGTTTCTTTCACGGAACCTCTATCCTGCCTGTTGAGGATGACTTCATTATTGGAAAATGTCCATTGTGCTGCTGGGGACAATTCAGAGCCTGAGGACCAGCTGGCACAGGTGTGTGCAGGGAGTACACCATCAGGGATGGGATCTGGGGCAGAAAAGGTTCACTTCGCTGTTAAAAAGTACATTAAATCATGCTCTGCCAACTGCTCCTCTCTGGTGTGCTCTCCTCGCTGCTGCCAGCCGTGCCTGACTGCGCTGTGAGCACCGGCGGTGCCCGCCGCCCTGACGCAGGGCACTGTGCTCCCCCGCCGCCATGTGCCGGCCCGGCAGTTCGGCTGCGCTGCAAGGGTGACGGGCTTCTCTGGCCAGTGCAACCGCTTTACACCTCCCAAGGTGAACTAAAATTAAAAAACCTTGCTGGTTCTCGGTCGTGGTCAGTCCTTCCAGGTGCTTCTGCAGCCAGGCAGGACAGAGAGAGCAGGGCCTTGAGGGCTGCAGGGCAAGCTGGAAACCCTCCTGGACAGAGCGGCACTGGAGCCCAGCTCCTCACGGCTTCGTGCACTGCCCTGCTGGGTTCAGACAGCCCTGCCCACGCAGAGCAGCTGCCTCCCTGCTGAAGCAGCCGCAGCACAGAGCGTGCCCCAGCTGGCCACAGTGCAGACACGGCTTCCCCACTGGGTGCATACCACCTTATCTTCTGGGTCCGTGGTCAAAGTTTCCCTAACACCCTCCTCATGCCCTGCCTCAGTTTCCCTCTGCAGCAAAGCTTTCAGGCTAATTTGCATGGAGGTGCCTCCTCCCATGATTTCAGTTCCTGTAGCGCTGCTGTTAGGATTTCCAGGCACAGTCACTACTGCTAACTGGTTAGGTCATCTTTTCCCCCAGCATATAAGCATAAATTGGCCTGTTCATCTAATCTACTTGCTGTGCATTCATTTTGAGTTTAGGGTTTATAAAGCAGCAATTATAATTTCCCAGTGTAGAAAGAGCTGCTGACAAAGACTGTTATAAAAATAAGTCATGTATCAGCTTCCTCCTTGTAAATGAATACAGCAGGGTTTACCAGAAGTGCTGGCCCCTGAATGAACTTTGATGATATCACTTCCATCTGGCACCATCAATATAATTATTCGAACACTCCCGACAGAGTTCCTGGACTACAGCCAGAAGCTCTTAATTGGGAAAAAACCCTGTTGAGCAGACATGAACACTGGCATTAAGATACCCAGGCAGATTTAAAACCACAGAAATCATTATTTCTCTGGAAACCTGTGTGTGAATAGTCTCAGTCAAAGAGAACAGATTCAGACTTTTTGGGAAGCAAGGGATCTTATTTCGAGTCATACCAGGGTGGGAGAGCTGGATGTTTCAGGTATTTCACAGTGTATGCAGATCATGCCCGTGACTGCTCTTTGTAGCGTGTCCTCATGTGAGGCCACAGCCTCAGCAGCTTCCTCAGCCTTGTATTACAAGAGGTTGTGATGATCGTTGCCCTGAGCAGTTTGTCCAAAGGCAGGGGAGATGACTGAAATGAGTTGCACGTGCCTGGTGAAGTGGAATAGAGGAGCAGCAAAGAACGGTAGAGGGTCTATCAGACATTTCCTAATATGAAAGAAATACTAATTACATAACCTTAGTTTTCACCACTGTATCTCTTGATTATGGCAGTTGGGATGTTTCTAAACTAAGGTCTCAAGCTTAGTCACATTTTCCCTACAGCAAACATCTAGAGTCACAAGTGATTCTGTTCATTTCATACTGCAGAAATGAAATATGAAGCCCTCACAGAACTGCAGAGTAAAGATCAGCCTGGAATGAGACAATATCAGCTGCAGAACAAAAAAAGGCATGTTGTCACCTGGCAGAGAGATGCGCCAGGGTTTGGCTGAGAGCAGAAAGAACACAAAGAATCTCAAGGCACTAAGGGTGAGGAACAAAAACTACTGAAGGTACGACAACCCGGTCTCACCACGTTAGGGTCTCCCGCAGCACAGGTATGAGGACACAAAGAATTCGTATCTGCCTGCCCAAGCAACAAGAGTCTCTAAAAAGCCGAACAGGCTTTTAAGCTTTTCCAGAAGCACTCGGGGGCCTTGGAAAAGCTTGAGCCTGGCAAAGAAAGAGCATTACAGAAAGCAGCAAGCTGTCACAGGCAGACATACCCACCAGACACGCTCTGAGCACGGGCAGCATGTCCCCAGAGCACGGGTTTGTGGAGCCTGTGCATGCGGGGGCTGCGTGACAGTACGGCCCAAAATACCTTGTGCTATGCAGACTGTGGCTGAGTGCTCTGCAAGTCCGGGGAAGCTCTCCAGACCTGTACAGATCCCTCACTGCTGTACTGGTAGTAGTGTAGCAAAGAAGGTCTGGTGCCAGGGAAGCCCCAGACACTGGTCTTTGAGATGGCACTGATGGTTGCTCATAGTTTTATGAAATCCTTCCTCCATTTGGCCTTGTCAGCCTCTCAGAATTAAAAGTAGCATCTGCCCATTCAGAGGAGAACAGATGGCATGACTGTCACTAGTGGGGAACGCTGGGAAGGGACACTGAGAAGACAGCTTGGAGAAGCAGGAACTACCCTCTAAGGCAGGCCAACAGCTTCTGTCTGCAGGAGGAATCACGCAGCAATTTACTGGCATTCATATGTTTACAGTGTTTTACAAAAATTATCTCCCAGTTCAGACTGCTGAGCAGGAGCAGTGAATACACTTCTGAGCACCACAACATCCACACCAGATATCAAGAAATGGTTGAAAAGCTCACCTTAACAAGTCCTCTTGAAGCACTACCAGACCTGGTTCGAGCAAAGTTGTCCTCACACAATCCCACTGCTGTGGCACACACTCCTCCAGGCAGCCACCCGACTAGCTGCACATTCACGTACTAGCAGTCCACCTTCATGCCAGGCTCTCATACACACCTGTATGCTCTCACCTACACCTGTGCCCGCTCCCTCCTGTCCCCTTCATTTCTGTACGTCACAGCTCTAAGACTGACTATAGTGCCCGCCTACTCTGACCAGCCTTAAAGTAGAAAACTCCACCCTGCACGAAGCACAAAGCATGGGAAAGGTGGCTTCTTGCAGGGCATGAACGACCCAATGCTGCTAGTGAAGGAGAAGGGCCAGGAAATTCACGATGGAGACCAAGAGGTGCTCTTATGTTAAGTCCCACCGCAAGCCCCAGAGAAACCGTTCCCCATGAAAGGAGGAACAGGCATGTCTGTGGAACGTCAGGGCAAAGGACAAACAGGAACCCTTCTTGCAAGGAGGACCAGCTTGCCCACCAGGCCTGCAGAGACAGGGCACATTTGCCGATCATTGCTCTGGCTGCTCACCATGCTGTCAGCAGATGCAGATTCACACCAAGTCTTTTTGACTCTTTTGTTTTTTTTTTTTTTTGTCTGTGCCTTGCTCGAGTTAAACATTTTGGGGCTGGGAAAGAAAATTGTGTGAAAGGAGCAGTCATGAGAGAAGCAGCTGGACTTGGCCTGTTAATGATTCACAAGGGCGCTGGAGCCGCGATGGGGCTGCGCCAGGCAAGGTAGCAAAGCAGGGCAGCGCTGGGCTCAAGAGAAACGCATGGTGTTCTGCGACCATGCAGAGACAATCGCTTTGGGCCATTCCCATTCCAGGTCTCATTGCTTCTGTCACACCACCTCTGGAGAGGTGTAGACCTTCTCTTGATGGTGCCTCCTGTTGCCAAGGATCCCACCGAGCTGCTCTGAGGGCAAGTGGAGTATGGGAGACAGCAGATGCAAAAAATCTGGGCAAGGCTGGTGCTTCCAGCAGGAGGGACAATCTGAATGGCACAGGTCATGCTCCTTTTCACTTGCTGCATTGCAAACACAGACGGTTAAGCGCTGCTAACCCTGGGCTGGGAAACAAGGTGAGAAGCTGGCAGTGGTCCAGGCAGGGCCCTACAGAGAGAATCACGCAATGTTCTGCACAACCCAGATTTCAGCTACATGTTGCTATGCCTTGCACTGACGCTATATGTCAGAAGGATTTACCTGTATGTCATTAAGTGTTACAAAGCTGATTTGTAAAGGTCACACCACTTCAGTGGCTCTTCCTGAAGCCTTATTCCTCCCTGACCAACACTTGCATGAACAGAGGTGTATCAAACTGTGTTCGCCCAAGACATGCTGGTCCTTTGGCTCTGACATTCAGGCTGCATGACAGCACTGAACATGGCTGTACAGGCCTCTGGTCACAGGGCCGAGCAGATTTTTTCAGTTGCACAGATCCCAAGTTCTAACTACTCGGCTGAGCTTTCCAGAAGGCAGCTTCTGTGGCACGAGAGGAGGAAAACGTACCCTCCTTTGGACCTGAGGCTTGGGAGTGCAGACTGTTCTGGCACACTGCATTTCCTGAGACCTGCACATTGTGGAAAGTGAAGGAGGAGTCCTCTGGCTCCTGAACAAAGGTCGTCATTCTCCCTGTATGTCTTGACTCATAAACTTTACAAAGCAAAGCAGAAACATATGTGTCCCAAGCACAAACACAGGCCGTGCAGAGAATGGACTGAGAGCAGCCCTGAGAAGGACAACTTGAGAACTTGCAGGTGTTGGTTGATGAGAAGCTCAACATGACCTGGCAACGTGTGCTTGCAGCTGGAAAGCCAACCACATCCTGGGCTGCATCCAGAGCAGCTTGGCCAGCAGGTCAAGGGAGGGGATTCTGCCCCTCTGCTCTGGTGAGGACCCCCCTGCAGTGCTACATCCAGCTCTGGGGCCCCCAGCATAAGAAGGACATGGACCTGTTGGAGCAAGCCCAGAGAAAGTCACAAAGATGATCCGAGGGCTGGAGCACCTCTCCTGCAAAGACAGGCTGAGAAAGCTGGGGTTGTTCAGCCTTGGGAAGAGAAGGCTCTGGAGAGACCTTACAGCAGCTCCCAGTACCTAAAGGGGTCGGCAAGAAACCTGGAGAGGGGCTTTGTGCAAAGGCATGTAGTGACAGGACAAGGGGGGAATGGTTTTAAACTGAAAGAGGGCAGATTTAGATTGGACATAAGGAAGAAATTCTTCACTATGAGGCTGATGAGGTGCTGGCACAGGTTGCCCAGAGCAGCTGTGGGTGCCCCATCCCTGGCAGTGTCCCAGGCCAGGCTGGACAGGGCTGGAAGCAGCCTGGGCTATGGCAGGTGTCCCTGCCCATGGCAGGGGCTTGGAGCTAGATGATCTGTTGCAGCACTACCAAACTATCAAGCTGCAACAAGGCTTTCCCACACAAGGTTCCAGAAGTTCATCTACTGTCTGTGCTGTTTCTT
>JAVJGI010000036.1:23389521-23409499 GCA_035590275.1 Ibycter americanus | reverse complement strand
TCTTCTCTCAGCTTCTCCCAGGGCCTCTCCTCATCTCTCCTACATCCCTGGGCTCTTCTTCATCCAGTCCCCTCTCTCTTCACCCAGTGCTCCTCTTCCACCAGCGCTCCTTCCATTCTGGCCTCCTCAGTGCTATTTAGCTACTCAGCCCGAACAAGCCACAGCTGTACATTGTCCACATCAGCCAAGCCACCGCCCCAGAAGCAAGCCCACAGCTGTATATTATCAATGTTGATTAACCCTCTACAGTTCCTCTACAATGATCTTTAAGTTCCCTTCCAACCCAAACCATTCTGTGACTCTATGATTCATGTGGCAGTCAGCCCGGTATCACCTGGCCTTGTACGCCTTGTTTCCATTTCACACGATGGCTGATCACATTTCTGCTTTCTACCCTCCTTCCTCAATTAAAGGTGTTTTCTGGGTACTTGGAGACCAGTGAGCCCTGTGAACTGCCCATGCAGCCAGACATTCCATTTTTTATACCCTGAAAAAGCAAGGAACGTGCACTGTGCTCCCCAGCACATAGACACAGAGCACACCCAACCCAGTGCAACAGCAACAGGAGTAGGCTGAGGAGTAATGTCAGAGGTATGGACTAGAGGCAACGCCTCAGTGCTGACACTGAAGACGACTCCCTCCCTGAGGGCATGTCTTTGATAGTCTGATGACAGAAACAGGCATACCTAGAGCAGCTCAGCTGAAAGGTTTGACCAACCTCATACCCCCTCTTCTGCCATCATCAAGACCAGATGCCCAGGGAAGAGAACAAGAGGAACGTTTCCTCCCTAGGTGCTCTCCTGGCCTGCAGTGGGCTCTGGAGTACGTGATTCACCTCTCTGAATGTAGGTATTCAAAACAAGCTAGTAGGTGACGTCCCAGAAGTTACTGTTTCAGTTGGCTGTGACAGGAGTAGGGAGTGATGTTTGTGAGCAGGCATCTGCACTGAAACTGCCTAAAATCAGTTGAGACCAAGCTTGTCTTTGCGTATCACAACACCTAGATTTTTTTCTATTCACTTGTCTAATCGTGTTTTGAACTCACAGATACCTTTGGCATCAACAGGATTCCCTGGCAATGAGAATATGTTTGGCTGCATGTTGTGAGAACTACTTCCTCTGTTCTGAACCTGGCGCATAAAAATTGTATTTGGTAATATCACCTTTTTTTTCATCAAGAGAGACAATGAATAATTTCTCCCTATTCAGTCTTTAAGCTATACAGGATTTTAGCACCTGCTCTTACAACATCTTAGAGCACCTGCTCTGCAGAACACATCTTACGCTAGGTTCATATCTAAAGCAGCTCATGGGAATCCTGCTGCGTAAATCTCTGTCTGTGTCCACTGACTGCAAAAGGAGCCTGCATGACTAAGTCAGAGGAGGAATATTAACCCTGGAGCCATCTGTCACATGCAAGATAGATCACAACCCTGTGCAACATACAAGGGGACTCCGACTGATGAAGGCCTTCGTACATTCTGCATCCTTCTCCCCTCTTCACTACATCAACTCAGCTGTCTCCTGAGCCCTGCCCTTGGCAGCACCCTCCTTCAGAGACTGCAATGTTTATTCACTGACAGGTTTCCAGTCAGAGATGAGAGGGGCATTGTCTTCTAAAATCTGAAGGAAAGTTTGCTATCTTGCAGCATCCTGTCTGGCTCAGGTCACAACTCTGACTTTAGAAAAACATTTAGAGTCCCAAACACAAGGACTGATACACTGCCACTTCTTCTCGTCTTCCTCGCAGAGAGGCAGATTTAGGAGACAAGTCTCTCTTCTGTGTTTGTTAATATTTATTTAGAGGGATCGGTTACTTCCTGGTGTCACAATACACCTGAAAGAGCTATGTGATGGGATTGCTCACGTTTCCTGCACCCCAAAGGCATAGCATCAGGGAGCTGCCCTAAGAGTCAATGCAGTGACTGTGCACTGGTGACTGCTTGCCACAGAAAGGGACCTGCCTTTCAAAGCAGAGGGAGTTTAGGTGTTTTCTAGTTGGCACCATTAAAGCTGTAGAGGAAAGATGGAAGTTTATGGCTCTGCAAGACTGAGTGTGACAGAAAGCTACAATGTGTGGCTATTCACACAAAGGCCACGTGTGACCTCCCGTACTGATCACTGGATTTTGAGTACGGCTGCATTTTTGTGTTTTGAAATGCACAGGGAAAACCCTGCTCCTTGCCTAGAAGAAACTTGACAGTAATCTTCAAAAAAAAGAAAGAAGTCTGTATGTCAATTACCCATCACTTTCATAGGGATGAAGGCAACAGAGCAGAACTCTGGCTTTCAGAAAGAGCTTGTTTGGCAGGGATGCTGTATACGGTCATTCTGGTTGCTTCAGAAATCATCATTCATAGAAGATGGAAGGGAAATGCAGCAGTTAGGCAAGCATCAGAACACATAGGAGCAAAGGTGCAATGTCTATGCTAAATTCCAGTCAGAGCAAGTTCCTCCTGAGCCAGAGCAGATCTTGCCCCATGTGGCTTCCAGAACAAGGAAAGATGAGACAAGTGACTGATATGATGTCCTATATGAGACCCCTCAAAGGGCAGGCTGGTGTGCTCCTGCAGTCATGTTGCTATGGCCTTTCCCTTGTGTTTGTGGTGAGTTTTAAAGTTATGTTTTGATTTAAAAGCAGTTTGAGATGAATAGATTGGTCTGAATTGGTGCAGGAGGACCCAAAGTTGCAGTAGGCAAGAGTAAGGATGGTGGCTGACTTCCCACCCTGCTCCCTTTCCCCTTGCAGTTGCAGTATCTCTGTAAATAGTTCTTTTACAAAAGAGCTAAGTTACCCTTACAAGCAAGGAACTTTTCTATTGTCATTCAGCAAATGCTCTATGAAATACACGGGAGCAGAGAGGTTGGTAAAACCAATGGCACATAATGATCATAGCTAGAAACTACAGATTTGCAAAGCACATTATAGATAAACTGGGCAACCGGATTTCCAAGTGAAAACCTTTACATGTATGGAAACAAAACCTGAGGTTTTGCTTAGCAGTAGTTTAAAAATATTCTTCAGATAAAGAAACTATTTTTTTTTCCACTTTCACTGTGGGAAAGGGGCGGGGGAGAGGGGGGAAAGGCAATGGTGGAGCCTAGAATATCAAAGCCAATTACAAGTTTGTTTCCTGAGTGTGCCTGCACAAAATGAAGTGATGACCTCGTCATGCCCTGCTGTCTTTCTCTTACAGACACCTCCCCTCTAATGGAGTACCCAGCCTTTGTCCTGGGCAGGGGAACGGGAAGCAATGAGGTATCTGCAGAACGGGGCAGGAGATCTGGCAGTGTATAACCTAGAGCTAGCTCATCTTTCCCATCACTAGGGAGGCAGGGTTGGCCTGTGGATCCTGATTCTGCAGGAGGTGAACAGAGTTGTAGGTGACGGTGTGAGGCACTCTGTAAGTCACCCCTCTGTCAGCCTCAGAAACAGCTCCCTGAGCAGCTCCCCAGAACATATGGTCCAATGGATGTCACCAGGCCCTGACTGCACAGGCACTCCTCCTGTTCCTACAGAATAAACAGACACCAGGCCGCCAGTTCCTTACCACTTTTTGGAGCTGAGCTATTCAGCAATCAGTAGCCCCGGTCTCGATGGCACCTCACAAACACCCTGTTACAGTACGAGCGTTTCATGGGTGCCACCTGCTTCTTCACCGCGCAGCTGCCCCAGCCTCGTGCTTGGGCACCAGCCACTGGCACGGCTGGCTCCCGCCCCGGGGGCAGCGCCACCCCACAGCAGCGGGGCCAGCACCCGCCGCTCTGCCGGGGGGCCGCAGGGGAAGGGGCTGGGAGGGCCAGCAGGCAGGCGCAGCCAGGGCTGGTCTGTGGGAAGGGCCCAGGCTGCCACAGTGAGCCTCTGGCATGGGCAGGGCAGGAGCTGCAGGGTACAACCTGTGCCAGCCTTGCAGGGCCCGTCCTGCCCTCGGTGCCTGGTGGGTGCCTTTGAGGGCCTGAGGGGCTCTCCCCGTGCCCCCCGGACAGCCAGCGGCGTGGCAGAGGCAGGCCCAGGGCACTGCAGCACCATGGGCTCAGCAAGGGTGACCTGCACAGCGGCCAAGCCAGACATGGCGTAACGGGAGCACAGTGCGGAGACTGGCACGTCAGAATGTTTATTAATAAAAAAAACAAGTCACAATAACTTACTCCCCTTTGTCACTCAAAGGGCTTGGTATAAAGAGCTCTGGCCTCCTAAGGTAACAAGGTAAGTGAGAGGTGGGTACTTTTCTTTTGTCCTCTGAGACAGCGGCCGTCTCTGGTCCCGGAGGGGGCACGCAGCCAGCACAGGAGCTACCAGCCACGCGGGCCTGGGCCATGGCCCAGGAGCAGCCACGTGCCCCTGCCTGCAGCTGGTCCGCAGGCAGCACAGACCAACACAGGGTGCAAATGCAGAGTATGTGGACACCACGGGCACTGGATGCCAGAGGGTGTGCAAGCTGCAGTGGAGGAGGACAGAGAATTGGCTGCTTCTTCCCATAGTGCTGAGGGGTCTGTGGAGCACAAAAAGAATCAGCAGGACAGCGGCCACTTGCAGGCACGGGGATGTGGTGCTGGCTGGAAGCAGCCGTGCCTGCCCAGCTGCTGCCTCGCACAAGGTCTAGCCTGGCAGAGGCAGGAGGCCAGCTGTGGCTACTTGTCGCACTCCAGATCCTGGGCCGCCTCAGCACCCTGGTAGTGCATCTCACAGAACTCCTGAATGCGACTGCAGGCCTCCAAGATCATCTCCTCAGGCACAGTGATCACCACACGGAAGAAGTTTGGGTACTCAAAGCACTGAAATGAGAAAGGACAAAGCTGGCAAATTACCTGGGATAGTGCTGGAGTTTCAGAGACTTGCCTTGGGGCCATGTGCTGTGTCAGCAAGTGAAAATGGTCAGTGTAGGATAGCAGGGCTGGGCTCTTGCTCCCTTAGACTTTTGCTGTTCCAAGCAAATCTCCCATCTCCATCTGTGTAGACATGGTGTTGGGAGGGTGACAGGTCAAAGAACTCTATGGACTATGTAGGGCCCAGGGAATGGGCTGGAAGGAGCTAGGGAAGGAGAGGGCTGGAGAGTATCCAAAGCCCCATCCATATTCAGTGCTGGAAGTGGAGCTGGAAGGAGGTGGGCACAGATATCCTCAGCCTGTAGTCCCTCCCTGTGCCTACAGGGGTGGGGGCTGGAAACAGGGCGAGGAAAGGAACGTAGGTGGAAGTAGTCCCGGGCCTCTGAGGGCGCAGCTTCAGCAAGGATGTGTCGGGGAACATAGGCTTCAGGGATACAGCTCTGCCAACCTGAGAAATACATGACAAGCCTGGAGCTGGGAAGATCCTGGCAGCCTGTCTGAGGGCTGCTGGTGAGCCAGAGGCTGCCAGTCCCCATCCCTACACACAGCACTTGGAGCTCACATCCAGCACAAACACACCGTTACAGACCATGGGCACTGCACACACAACTCCCAACCTGTCCCCAGAGCTCAGGGCTGTGAACCCCTGTTGCTTCTCGCCCCATGCTTTGGCCCCACAGCTCCACGGGGCTCTCAAGTGTTAGGCTCACCGTGGCTGGCAAGCAGAATACAGACTGCTCCGAGATGAGTCGCTCAGTGAACTCCACATCATTTTCAAACTCAGGGAAATGCTCCATCTCAATCTCAACCTGCAGCAGAGGGATGTAACATGGCAACCCAGGGCACCAAAACTACCTGCAGTGTCCCTGCTTACCCACATGGCCCAACAACTCCCCTGTCAAGTGCAGCTGTTTGCCCTCCAGTTTTGCTCATGATTTGAGCTGACTGGAATGTAAGACACAAACAGAAACATATAAATGAAAACTGGGGCTTCTTTAAGAAGTATTCATTAACTACTGGAATTTCAGTTAAGGACACCTTTAGTAAACAAACTGGTAACACTGGCACAGGTCGCAGAGAGAGGTTGTGGATGCCCCATACCAGGAAGTGTTCAAGGCCAGGCTGGACGGGGCTTGGAGCAGCCTGGTCTAGTGGCAGGTGTCCCTGCCCGTGCCAGGGGGGTTGAAACGAGATGATCTTTAAGGTCCCTTCCAACCCAAATCATTCTGTGACTCTGTGTGGGAGCAAGTGGGTGAAATGTACCAGCCTCTACTATGTGAGAAGTGAACAACATACTCTGGCCTTCTAAAGTGACAAAGGGATGCATCTACCGCACAGGGCAGTGTGAAAAAGTGTGAACAGAGACCTGGTGCCAAGCACCAATCTGAAACCATTGACAAGCACTGGCAACGAGACTTAGTGTGAATGCTGATGATTTGGAAATGGCATGTCACTCTCTTTGCTTACCATGAGGTACATGGCTCCAGCGGGCTGGACAGGCCGGAGGCCAGGGATAGCTGATAAGGCAGCATAACAAAGGTCAGCATTGGACTGAAAAGCAGAAAAGAGAAATTTCAAAACAGGAGAAATTCCAAGAAGCAGCTCAGCAAATGGAAGCCAAGCTCTGGATCGGGACTATAAACATGTCTGGCCACTGCAAATAAAGGGACAAGAAATGCAAACAGCATGGGTGATCATGGCCTTGAGTACAGCAGGTGCGACTGAACTAAGCTCAGCAAGTCAGAGCCAAACATCCCGTCCTCTGGGCCACCAGCTCCAGCTGCAGGGCTGAGCTGTTTCAAACTTATCACAGCCAGTATTTCTGCTGCAGTTACCACATTTCCTGCTGGAATTGGATTTGTTGTGCTCTTCTAGTCACAGACAGAACCACACCTTGAGGCAGGTTGGACAGGGATGATGAGCTAGAGAGATACGGCTCCCTCCAAACAATCCATGAACAAACTGTGCTGACCTGTTACAGCCTGTTTACCTTGAGGATGCTGAGGGTGTTGTGGTAGAACTCAGGAGGTGTTTGGTGCAAGATACGTTCCAGTGCTCCTTGGACAATTGTACAGGGTCCTAGGATCCTTTGACTCAGTCTTAGAAGGCCATCCCTGATCTGAAAAAACATGGTGATATTTGCAGCTCAGACTGTGCTTCCCTGAAGGAAAGGGACAGCTCCAAGGCCTACCCTCTACAGTTATTCACCCCCCTTTCTTCAGTGAGCATAGAGAGTACTAAGAAATATTTGCTTGACTACATGCCAGGTATTTTCAGACTATTTACAGTGTCATTCTCTGTTCCTCTGTTGCAGACTGTAATGTCAACAGAGATGACCTTTGGAGCTTCCCAATCTGACTCAAACCAGGCTGGAATACAGCTAATACAAATAAAGCCAGAGCTGTTCCAAATACCACTTTGCATTTCCCTTAGGTTCGGGGCCACAATCCACACTTTCAAAGCCAGGCAGGGACAACCAACAGTAGCTCTTCTGCTCACTCAGTTGGTCCTCTCTTCTCCCTCTTCCTCTGCAGAAAGCTCTCTAGGTGGAAAGGTCACTGCAGTAGATGGTTGTTCTTTTAACACAACTGAACAGATAGCCGGATAAAGCACTGGCAGCACTGCAAGGTGCTTCATTCTTACTTTTAAGAGGAAAATGTGTAAGAGCATATAGAGACCACACATGGACTTCGCATGCTGGTTAAGCCACACAATACCGTCAGTGCACACTGGAGCTATTTGAGAAGGAATTAGAAGCACACAAAAAGAACAAGGCATATATGAAGAAGCAGCAGAGACAAGGAACGTGTTACAGTGTGGATGTCGGTAGAAGGTCATGTATGGGAGCAGATGGAGTAAGGAAAGGACATGAAAAGCCTAGAGGTGCAGAAAAGCCTGTAAGGAATTGGGTGACACCCATGTGAGAGCAGTAAGAGTAGTACATGCCTGTATCAGTTAAAGCTCTGGTGATCCACACACTGAAGACACTGTAGGTCTGTTGCTCTGACAGCAACACTCAGCAATTCTCACCTCATTACCGAAGATGTCTCTCCTGTCATGAATTAGGATCCAGCCCATCCGCCAGCCAGGGACTAGCCACCGCTTTGCCAAGCCACCACAGGACAAGATTGGCACATTGGTGCTGAGAGTTGCAATGGGTTCATACTTGCAATCAGCAAACACCTGTGACAGGAACCTGTGTTAGGGCTGTCCCTGCCTCTTGGTGTGAGAGCTGTGGGGGTGTGCATGAGGTTACAACAAAAAGGGAGGCAGGGAAGTGATGGGAAATTGGTGGTGAAAGCTCCCAGCTTCAAGATATGAACATGGTAAGTGCACTCACATGAAAGTGAGCTGTGTGGGGAGAGGAAAGGAGCTGGACATGAGAGGCACCCCCAGGGACTGCACACCAGAGGACTGGGAGCTCCAGGCATGGACCCACAGTACAGGAGAGTGCAGTTGTCACTCACCTCTGGGGACCTGGCTGCCATGGCCAAAGGGCAAGTACATCACAAAGGACAGGCAGCATGGGGGTGCAAAGGACTGCAACTGACGCTTACCATGTCTCCATAGATCTCATCAGCAAGGATGGGCACGCACTGTCTTGATGCCACTGTGGGAGAGAGGGCGTTCAGCCTGGCCACCCTGCACCCTCCACGGAAGCAGACTTGCCCTTTGCTGCAGGGCCTGGCAGGGCTCTGAGGGATGCTCTGTCCCAGGGCAGAGGGTCCCTGTCTTCCTCCTACAGATTGTTCATTTGGAGAGCCCAAGCACTGGAGATCTCTGCCCTGGCTGAGCCTAGTTCTGCTCTCACCTGTGGGAACAGGCAGCACAGCCCTCCCACTGACAGGCCAGGGCTCAGGAAGCATATGGCTCCCTGTGAACACTTCCTGTGCAGAGCTAGAGTGGAGAAACGAGCAGTCCAAGCCACACAGAGCTTTCTAGGAAGAGCAAGACACACGCACTGCATGTTCTTGCCCAACTAAGGCAAAACCTGCACACCGAGCAAGCCCTGCTTCCTGAGCTGGAGTCAGTCATGAGGAGAGAAGCAAAGCCCTGGGCCATGGTGCTGCAGCAATCCAGGCATGGGCAATGTGCGCCGGCACTAGGCTGCAACCCTACCCCAGACACGCACAGGCAGGCTCACCTGCCAGGATCTTCTGGAGGTGGCTCTTGCTGAACACAGATCCACAGGGGTTCGATGGGTTGTTCACGATGAGGCAAGCTGTCTTCTCATCCACCAGAGACTCCAAGTGCTTCAAATCAATTTTCCAGGCCTTTTCTGGCTAGTGAAGTAAAGAGAAGGGGAAGTAACAGCTGAGGAACTGGACTTACCACACAGGGTGAGGTGTGACAGGGTGCCCAGGGCTGCTCAGCTCAGCTTCACCCACTTCCTAGACAGGGCGAGGGTATCTCTGGAAGGCAGAAATGTCAGGGCTGCCCCCTCCAGGCCTGCCACCACTTACCAAGAGGTTGTAGAGTTTGACCTCAATCCCCATAGACAATGCCAGGGTCTTGTAGAGGGAGAAGCCAGGCCGTGGCACCAGGATGTTCTGGCCTGGGTTGGCCAGCACTGCCAGGGCGAGCTCTATGGCCTGGCTGCAGCCGCTCGTCAGGATGACATCCTGCAAAGAGCACACAGGAGTAAGCAGAAAAGCATGGCCACTCCGAAGTGCCCCAGCCACATAGGAGTGACAAAATGCTCAGGCTCTGCCAGGTGAGAGCTTCTCAGACAAAAAGCCAAGCCCAGAGCCTGACCGAAAGCAGGAAACCTCCACAGGCAGAGAGCTCAGCCTCTTCCCAAGGCAGCTGGAGAAGGGCTGAGGGCAGGGGATGGCAGCAGCGGGAGGCTGCTGCAGGGCACAGCTAGGGGCTAGCCTTCAGCCCTGCAGTGCACAGGGGAGGGCGAGAGCCAGGGCAGGGCCCCATGCCTGCAGCCTGAGCAGCAGCATCTCCATGGGGCACCCATACCTGGGCTTCCAGCGGTGCCTCCGGGCAGCTGTAGTACGAGGCCACTGCCTCTCGGCAGGACTGGTAGCCTGGGGAAAGAGGAGCCAGACGGTGGAGGTTGTTACAGACCCTTTCCTTTTCCTTGCCAGCACAAGGGTCACAGCTGCCGCCCAGCTGGGGGGAGCCCGTCTGTTAGTGACACAGTCCCAAGATGGCAGAGACTGCCCTGCCTCAGGCCCAGCGCCATGCAGCCCCAGGGCAGGGCCAGGCGCAGGGACAGGCCCTGGGCAGGGAGGCAGGCGCTGGCCCCAGCATGTCCCAGACACAGGCCTGGCAGGAGCAGGGTGCCGGGCAGCCCGGGAGCCGCTCTGACGCCGCCGAGGCCCATGTGCTATGGCATGGGCTTCACTGGTGATGGCATGGGGCGGCCCTCCCTGACACCACATGTGGTGTCCTTGCGGCAGGCATGTTCCGTGCTTCGAGCATGCTTTCCACACTAACGGTGAGCCAGGCTCACGCTGTCTGCGAGGGCGGGGAGCCCAAGGGGAGCCCTGATCAAGGTGGATCAGAATGGAACTTGGCTGCAACCCACAGCAGGGAGACATGGTCCTGAGCCCTTCTAGGTGCCCGAAGTCCTGCCTGCTCTAATGGTGGTGGGAGCAGACTGCTTCTGTGGGAGGCTCTGGGCCTCAAACAGATCATGCAGGTAAGGGCTCTCAGGTGTTTCTGGGGGATAACCATGCTTGTGTGTTCATGGGACTGTAGGCGAGGGCAGCTGCAGGGTGCTACTGGGAAGAAGTCTGTGCGCTCCATATACCTGCTTCAGGGTAGGGACTGGCACCTGCTTTCATCCTACTCTCACAGGAAGAGCTTTGTCAACTTACCAACAGATGGAGCGTAACCGTTGTAGCGTCCTGAGTCCAAAACTTCCTTCACAGCCCGTGTGACCTCATCATTTGTGGGAAGGTTTCCAAAGACCGTTGGGTCTCCTTTTCAAAGATTGAAAAACAGTGAAGTTCTCACTGATCTGTGACAGGCACAGAGCTGCGTGGCTGGCTGGCTGGCCTATCCCCAGGTGTTTGCACAAGCTTTGTGCTTCAGAGCCCTGCAAACTGCCAGCCACACAGCTGACCCCACTGCCTGGAGGCTTCAGCCACAGCACTATGCTCACCTAAGGACAAGGAGATCATAGCTTTCCTTGGGTTGGGCTCCACCTTCATGCTGTCTACGATGGCTCGGACAGGATTGAAAGTCTTCTTTGACATTTCAGAAGCCCTGACAGCCCATCTTGGCTTCCTGCCCTTCACCTTCCCTGGTGATATGCTGTTCCCATTGGTCTTGAGATGAACATCCAGCATGGGGGCATGATCTCCACGGCCATTCACTTGGATCAGGTATGAGTCCATCCTGAGAGCTGTCAGTGGGAAGTGGATTTCCTGGGCTTAGTTAACACATGCCAAACAAGGGATCTGCCCATTTGAGGACACAGCCCATGACTCTCCAAAAGTAAAACTTCTGAAACCTTTGGACCTTACCTACTGCCTAAGGACAACTCAGTCAGCAGCAGCAAGTAGGGCTGTATTCAGGGCCAGGATGGAGTGAAACTCCACGCGTGAGTGAGAGCACAGTGCAGTAGGAAAGATAAAGGCACCTGTCCGTGCTAGCTGCACCATTGCCTAGTATGGACTTGCTGTGCTGAGGAGCAGGTCCCACTAAAGCCAGAAGCATGTTGTAGTCACTGCTTGACTGCAGATTCAATGTTCCACCGACAGAAGGGCCAGGTCACCCCGCTCTTTCCCCCAGCTATCAACTTGCACACCTCAAGCTGCAACCACAAGGATCAGCCCACTATGTGTGTTTACATCCAGAATGTCCCTTCAGTCTGCAGACAGAAATGCAGCACTGCTTAAATCAAATCTCAGATGCCAAAAAGGTAGTTCTGGTCTAATGTTACCAAGAGGCGCTGGGCAGTGGCAAGGTATAGGTTACAGACACTTGCCTCTGTCAGCAGAGCAACATGGAGCACAGACCAGAGACCCTAAATCAAAAGGCACTGCATAGAAAAGGGAACAAGCCTGGTACCGCCAAGAGGGAAACAACGAGGTGGCACTGCCCCAAGCAGAGGGCCTGTAGTCCTGCCCAAGGCTGAGTAACAAGCAAGGCACAGCAGAAGAACAGCAGCCTTCTATGCTTCAAAGTGCACGCAACCCAGCATGTACACCCAGAGCACAAGCCAGACCCAGCCAGCAAAAGCCTCCCTTATCAACTGCTGCTGACTGAGGACTTTCACCTGCATAAGGTTAGGGACAGGACACAGGGCAGGCAGAGATGTCCTGAGCTACCAAGCCCACTCCTGCCGATACTGGCACACTACCTCATAATCCTGCCACAAGCTGCTTATGCTCTCTATACTGCCCTGCTTCTCTGCTCCATTGAAAGACAATTCAGTGAACAGTGGCCCTTTCCTGATGGTAGTTACTTAGCACCACGCTTGCAAATACTCACAACACAGCTACTCCTTCCTTGCTGCAAAAAGTGAGGTGGAGGGTTGTAGCATTGCCTGGTTCAGGCAATTTCTCACTGCTTTAATGAAGTTTGCACCTAGGGATGCCCCATGCTGCTGCAGTTACTCCACCAGCAGTGCCTCATTAGCCTTTTTATAGCAACTCAGGCAGATCTAACAGGGTCACAAAGCAAGACTTAAGCTTCTCTGCTGGTGATACCTTCTGGGTCTCCTTTCTACCAAAACAAAGGCAGCTGAAGAAATGTGCAGCAGTGCTGCATAAAAACTGAACGGAGAAATGAGCCATATATCTCAGTTCAACAGCAGGGCTGAGTCCCAAACGCACAGCACGGAGCCCATCCCAGCAGAGCCTTTGCACCACCCTGCAACATGGTTCTCAAGCAAAGGGGAGCTGCAGACACAAGCACAATGGATGCCCACGATGTAGGCAGCCAGGGAGGATCTCCCCACTTCTCCCCCTGAAAGCAGCAAGGTACCAAAGCATAGCACTTTACCTTCTACAGCAGAGAGGGAGCCACCAACAAGCTTGGGGGTCCAGTCTCTACTTTTCATCCAGGACAAATCCCCTTGAGAAGAAATTCCTGCAAATTCTTGCCCATGAAATAAGCCTCAAAACTGGGCGTTGGGACTGAATCGTTTAGCCATTGGCTCACAGAGAGGGCTGCCCTCCCCACCCAAAAATGCCCTCTCCTCCCCATTGCAACTGTGTTCCCTC
Source organism: Ibycter americanus (assembly GCA_035590275.1). Classification (NCBI taxonomy): domain Eukaryota; kingdom Metazoa; phylum Chordata; class Aves; order Falconiformes; family Falconidae; genus Ibycter; species Ibycter americanus. The sequence goes on along the minus strand of JAVJGI010000036.1, from coordinate 23,396,487 downwards.
CAAACACCTGGAACATGCCTGCACATTAACTCTTTCTGGGGGCAGGCTACAGAGCGACACAGCCAGGCTTCCTGGAGGCCCTGGGCTGCCACCCTTCGGCACCTATTCCGTTAGACCTCAAAGACTGCAGGGGGCCAATCTGCGCAGAGTCCAGGTATTCCAGCCCTAGCACCTTGTAATGCATCAAGAGTGAATTGACGGACCCGAAAGCCTGCGGAAAGCATCAGTCTCTCCTGAACTCAAAGGCTCTGGGCTCCCAGTGCACCATCTGTGAAAGGACAGTTTGTGGCATCCCTACAATCAGGAGACATCCTCCCCCACAGCCTGAAGGGAGGCAGGCACTTCCCCGGCTGGTGTCTTGGTGGCACCAGGACCTGAAGGGTTAAAGGAAGCTCAAGCTGCCATGGGTTTGTTGGTTGGGTGTTTGTTGGTTGGGGTTTGTTCTCCCCCCCCCCCCCCTTTTCTTTTTTTTTTGATTGCTGCAGGGCCCAAGCAAACTCATGGTTTTGGCAGCTAACAGAAATTATGCCTTTCTTCCCTCTCTGATGGTACTGCAAAGCACAGGTGACACCATTCCCAGAAGACCCCTTTTTCTTAAGCAATGTGAAATCTGTGCCTTCCTGTCCCTTGACTCTTGCAGGCCTGGGAGAAATAAGAGAGGCATCTACACTCTCCCTGGCTTACAAGGGCTGCTCCAAGTTTTCCCTTACTGCCTTGGCAGCAAACAGCCAGAGACCAAAGAGTTGCTCAGGGACAAGAGGGAGCCTGCTAATCTTGCACAGACCTGCTGATGCCTTTGATGAGAGGCCAGCGGTCACAGTGATTTTTGCCTGTTTACACCTGCTCCTGCATGGGAGGAGGAAGGACCACCTGCGCTCAGCCCCTGCTCACTACACTACCAGCAATGAGGCTGCACCTCCCCAGGTGCAAGCAATGGCCCCTTCCCTCAGCGCTGGGGCTGGGGTGATGCTGCTGGGAAGACATGACCTGCCATTGACCGCACTGCTGCAATGGCACTGCTGAGGCCGCAGTGGGGGCCAGGGACATGGGGCTGGCGGCAGGCTGGGGGAGGTGGTGGGGTGCAGCCAGCAGGTCTGGCCAGGGTCCCCAGCCCCAGACTGGCTGGCAGGCCTCCCACAGCAGCCACACCCCGGGAGCTTTGAATAAGGAATGGGACTTTTCAGTAACATTTCACAGAGAAACGTTTTGTATTGAAGCTGCTTGGGTTCTCTTCTGCTGAGAGCTGCACAGGTCCAGACTATTTTCTCTCTTCCTTTTACTGAAGCCTGACATGAGCAACCTTGGGAAGTTCATGCAGGCCCTCTCCATGCACCTATGGGTTATTTTCTCGCTTCCCCCAGCTGGCCCCATTTGTTGCAGCCCTGCCAGGGTTAAATGTGGCATTGGGAGGCCTCAAGGACAATGCTGAATGTTCCGCCTAGCAACAACCCTGAGGCTGACGCAAAGCCCCTACCCGTAATACTGCACACTGCAGTGGGGTTCAGGGGAGGGCACCCTGGGAGCCTGCTGCCAGGAGGGAAAAAAATGTTGCTCTGGAGACATAGGCAGACACAGTTACATAAGGCTGAGAACCTGGCCAGAAGTGGGGGGAGGACAGTGGTGTACAACTTAATCAGTGGGTTTCTTCTGCTATTACTGTGCCTTTCTCCTCTCTCTGCACAACTGCAGTCCTTCTCTGGATGCTCTCACATGGGGTCTGCAGCCCCCCCCCCCACCTCGTGGCGCACAGAACCTCCCAGGGCTGAAGCATGAGCTCAGCACTTCATATTCTACAAATACGGCCAAGCCACCCCTTTTGTGGTGTGGTGAAAGAGCTGGCCATACTCTGCAGGCAGCATTTCTGCCAACAAGGCAGCTGGCTGTCTTGACTGCTAGGACCTCTGCACCCCACGAGCCCTGACTGTCCTCCCCGCTGCAGCTGGCTCCTCTGTCTCAGTAGCTCTCCCCCACAGGTACCTTGTTGCGTACCTCATCTCCCTGTTTCTCATGTAGCTTGAGCAATTGATTTCTGTCTCTTCCCAGTGGAAGGGGAAACTAGTGATGGCTTCAATGTTTTTTTGGTACTGCCTTGCTCTGGTACCAGGACTGCCCAGAGTCCCGTTTCTGTGAAGAGAGGCCAAGCCAGCAGGAGCAAGCAGTTCCCTTTTCCAGGCTCAGCCACAGTTACAAAGCAGGACTGACAAACAGCTGCTGGAGCGGAGCACGGGCTCAAGCATCACTGCACTGACAAACCCACGTCTCTGTCAGGCTGCGGGTAGGCCATGCACGAGCAGAGTCCTGCCCACGTGCCCTGCACCCCATTCAGGGTGCACTGCTCCAGGGACAGACACCCAACTGGTACACTGCACAAAAATCCACCAGGGCCAGTAACAAATCACTTTACTAGTTATCTCCTCACATTTTGCTTTTGTTTTCAGCAATTTCTGTCTGCTCCTTTCTGACACTGGTATGGCCCCAACCAGTTCAAGGCTGGTATCCGCAATTATGCATGTAGCCTAATCTGTCTGGCTGCATTTCCAGTTGAATCAGCTTTTAATAATAAAATATGTGATTTTTCCTTTTTCTTTTTTTTTTTTTTTTAATAAATTTATTATTAATCTCTCATTTAGATGAGCTAACAGCCATGAAGCCTCCTTGGCTCTCATGAATTTTGTGACTGTTTATCGATTGCCGCAGCATATTTATAACACTGCAGCAAGTATCCTGAAATGCAAGGGACAAACCTCATCTGTAACAGGTCAGGTCACATCGGCACTCTGAAAATGCACATATTTACTGTTAAATCTGCCTTGCTGTGTGGACAGGGCTGCCGTGTCAAACCTACACACATATGCATGAGTCTCTGATCAAACCATGATGATGGCTGTGCCTCCAGCAATCTTAATTGCCCAGCATTCACCTGAAATGGCGCATAGTACCTGTTAAGTCTTTGCATAATCAGAGCAGAACATCGGCTCCAAAAAAAACCTGCTAGGTTCTACAAAGCTGTGCAAACATTGTGTTTAAGAGCCAGAAAGATGGCACAATCCACACAGACTCAAAGTCAGTAACTCAATGACTCAAAAATATACAGTACCTTCTTTATCTATCTGCCTGTACTTAGGGTCAGTTTTGATTTGATCTCAGAAATTAAAATCTGAAAGACATTAAAAGGCAAAATGCACAGTCTAGCTGGAGATGCGTTACTCTGGAAGAAGAGCCTGTGTACAGCAAGCAGTTTGCAGGGTGCTCTCATCGCCTCTTCAAGCTGGCCTATGGAAGGGGGAGCACTGGCATCTGGAGCCTGACCGATCTCTGCACTTCTTTTGAAACAAGGTGGCTCACACTGCACGCATGGGATACTCTGTCTAGGCTCCTGGTAGAGCTCTCTTCTGCAGGCCCTGGGCCAGGCTGAAAACAGCTGCGTTAATACACTTGCCTTAATGAGCGCTATCTCCTACAACTGCAGTTACCCTCTACCAAGAAAACTACGGAATGTAAAAACCAAATGCTTTCAATGACCATAGCATCTTGTGGGCCTCCCACAATACCAGTTCTGCAAATACAGTGCTGCAACCTGATAGCAGCTGTACTGGGCAATCCAGATTGCTCTCCCCAGCCACGGAGGAGATGCAATCAGCACTGGGGAGGGGAAGGAGGGTTCTTGCACGCTCAGCCTGGCACAAAGTCCTTTGCAAGCATGCTGAGACACAGAGTGCACTCCAGGTGCATGGCGAGTTGGACATACTGGTGAGCTACAGGCCCAACAGCCACAATGAAAGACCTGCAAGCCCTGTTACAGATGCCGAGAGGATTGCTCCACAAAGTGTGAGCGTTCGCGGCTCCTGGGTACAGGCACAGAGAAGAGAAACACCTTGTCCGTCCAGCCTTGTGTTTTGCTTACATCCAGGAAAACATTATGTAAGTGCATACCCTGTGTTTGAGCTATGACTTCAGAGACTTCAGCTGTTGCCTGCTTTGTTGTGGCAGCTGCTCCCCTGATGGCCTTGAAGCCACAGGGACAGTGACCAGCCAACGGCATGGGATGGAAAGGGGCTTGGTGGCTTTGCAGGGCGAGGTGACACCATGAGCTTGCAGTGACTGGGGTGGGCAGCACCAGGTACCGCCTTCTCTCAGAGCACAGACAGGCCAGCCCCTCTCACATCTGAATTTGAGCCCCAGTGATGGAGACCCACCATCTGCCCAACCAATGTGCTGCAGCAACAACCACTTCTCTGCATACAAAGTGGTGCATTCGGTGTGTATGGGAGAAGTATTGCCTTTCTTGGGGAGTGCCTAAATCACCTCCCTTTTGCTTCAAGCTAAGCTCACTGCTTCCTGACCATGCCAACAGCAGATATGGGAGAACAAAATGCTCCTCTTGACAGCAGCTTTTTACAAGTTTGCAAGTGTTAAGACACCTCCCTATTAACAAGCTTCCAAGTTGTTAACAGACACCTGTTCTGTGAAACAACAGGACTGGGATCAATCTTTTTCTCGCAGGTTGTATTTCTAGAGTTTTCTTTTGCTTTCCTTTGGATCCCCTCCAGCTGATCCACTCACCTGTGGAAACACAGTGTGCAAGACTGGAGGCCTAGCCAGCACTGAAGCGGGGAGACAAGAATTTCTTCACATGTCCTACATGTGACATTCATGTTTATACACCCTAGCAATGTTAGTTTTTTCGCAACAGGATGACATTGTGAACTTGAGTTCAGTTTGCCATTCACAACAACCTCCGTTTTTTTTTCCTGCAGCACTGCTGCATCATCATCATGCTGCGCTTATTGTTCCCGTGATTATTTATTTATGTGGGACAGTCAATAAATCTGGCTGTGCTGTTCAGCAGTGATTGTGCTCCCAGCTGCCTCACGCTGGAGAAATATGAGGCAGTTCATGACTTGCTCCTTCCACTTCATCCTCCAAGTTCCCAGGGAGGGCACTGAACCAGGTCAGAGCTCTTGGCCCATGGCAAGCCAGGCCCGGCCCGGCCCACCCCTTCGTGCAGCAATGGTATCAGGAGCAGCCAGAAACAGAAGAGCCAAAACCAAAAGAAATTAAAAAGAGAAGCCAAAGCAGAGGTGAAGATTAATGTCAGTGTCCTCAGCTTCTCGTTGCTCTCTTCCACTGTCTGGCACTTGTTGCAGTAAGAATAGGAACCCAGAAGACAATGCTGACCAAGCTCAACTGTGGTACTTGGAGCAGGAGTAAAGTCACACAAAACAGATAGCAACAGAAATGGAATAAGATTGACTTGGTTCTACAATACCGTGAAGTTTGTACCTCACTTGTTAGCAGCAGAGACTCTAGTGAGACACTGAATGCATCACCAAATGGACAGAGCAGTGCTTCCCAGCTCTGTCTTTGAACGAGTAATTCCAGCACATCACAAATTCCAAGGCAAGCTTCAGCTCAGGTTGCTGGATGACCAGCAACACTCGGCATAAGAAACACTTATTTAATCCCTTCTGTGACTCATGATTATTCAACTTAGTTGTTCAAGTTCCTCTCTCTTGTGGCAGTTAAAAACTCTACTAAGCAAAATGGCACTGCCCATGATCCTATAAGCATACAAAGGGTTGCTACAGCTTTTAAGCTCATCCTATGCATGGCAGCAAGGAGGCCTAGGTTCTGGCACATAACATGAGTGATGCAACACATGCACACCAAAAGGCATGTGCAACAGCCTCACTGCTGAGCATCTGCACTGTCTCCTTGTCCTAAGCTCCCTATGTTCTCCCCATTTCCTAACTTATCATCACCATACAACTCCCGTCCCTTCCGAACAGGGAGTTGAACAAAGAGTTATTTTGTTTTGCTTCTCTCTTGTCCTCAAAGTAAACTTCAAGACAAGTTTTCAGATCACCTGTCCTTTGTGGAGTCAGGTGAAATGTTGAGGAGAGTGTTTTCCTACCATGCTGAGGTGGAGAAGTACTACAGTTCACAGGCTTCTTGTGGTATCAGTCTATAGGGTTGGTGCTGTTGCTCCTGCAGGGACAGAAGGGTGAAGTAATCTTACTGTTGCCACCAATCTTACAGATGGAGGAAATATATTTGTCCATCTTAGTGACAAATTTGGACCTCTTGGGGCACATATTCAGACACTCCGTCTGAGACCTCATGGCATAACTCTGTTTCTCTAAAAGTCTCTTGTTTTCCTAAATGCAACAAAAGTATTTCTTCGCAATGCTAAAGCTTTTCCAGGCAGCATTTAGTCAAACTCTTGGATAAAAGCATTCCCTTTGGCTGTCGAGTTCTCTGTGCTTCCTTCTGCGTTTCCAAATTGCCCTGTTGTTTATTTTTTTCCCCCGACACACAGCTTTTCCTGAATCACCTCTGCCCTTACCAGCCCTGAGAAGTTCTGACACTTGTGCATGGGTGAGATCTTGGGCACTTGCCTCCACTCCAGCGACCACCGATAAACAAAGGAGCAGTTCATCACCTCCTCTGCTGGAAGGTGGTGGCTGTGCTCAGCAGCTGCCTGAGACGCGATGGCTGCCAGTCCCACCAGGCAGCAGGCAATTCCTGTGCATTGAAGTGGGGTGCCAGTAAAAGGGTCACATCATATTGCCTGAAGTGACTTCCAGCAAACAGACACCGAAGAGGTCTGTCTGGTTCTGTACAGGTGAATATAAGGTAATGCAGCTAAAGAAAATTACCTGCACGTGGCCTGCAGAGCGCTGAGCTGGAACCTGGCAGCTGCACTGCGGGACAGTCCCGAGGTGTTGATGACCGTCCACAGGAGACACAGGCTCTGCGTGTCAGGGCACTTGGAGAAGCCACAAAATGCTCTGCCCTGCCAGGGGGAGCACGGGGCGAGGCAGGGGCAGTCGTTCTGCTCCGGTGTAAAACCCTGGTGGACTCGTGTCTCGAGTGCTGCACAGAGATTTAGGCACCGCATCGCGAGATGGATGTAGGGGAGGTGGGAGAAGGCCCAGAGAAGGGCAGCCGGTACAGCGAGGGGAG
>JAVJGI010000036.1:23374805-23388471 GCA_035590275.1 Ibycter americanus | reverse complement strand
GCTGTTCTGCCGCTGCCCTGGCGGTTCGCGGCGCGGCTGCTACTTGGATGCGTCCTGGACACAGTGACTGCGGTCGGCGCGGTGCCCGCTCTGTACTCTTTCTTGCATTTTCTGCTGGGGGTCTATAATTCGTCGGTGTGCAAAGAGAGAGCGCTGTTGTATCAAAGCAAACGCTACCAGGGCTTTAAGTGCAGCCTGCGCGGGGCAGAGATCGCTGCTGGCCTCTTGGGCTGCATAGCTGGCATGTCATGCCTGCTCGGCGCCGGCCTCGCTGCCAGGGCATACGGGACAGTTCACAAACTGAAACAGAAGCCAGAACAACTACATGAGCTATAGAATGATTCCTCCACTCCTGTAACAGTCATGATTTCTGCCAGCCTCCTTACTTTTCCTTGCTTCTGGGCGGTGCATCCTTAAAGCTGCAGCAGAACACACACAGGGTATAGCTCTAAATATGGTACGGTCAAGCTGTTCCTAACTTGAATCTGCATTATTGAATTATTAGTGGACACCAAGTTTAGTCCGATGGCTTGTCTTCATCTGGCAGCTGTCTCTTAGTAGAGAACGACTGTCCCCATGTAGGTGACTACCAAGTTGCCTGCTCCCCGGACAGCCTTCCTGTCCTCGCTGTCCTCAGCCAGCCGGCTTGCTCTCCAGTGGGGTCTTGCTGCAAGTATTGCTACTATGTACTTCCACTGGTGACAGCTTTCTGTAGCTGAAACTGTCCTTGCAAAGAACAGAGCTCTTACAAATGTGTGATCGAGGCCTGGGGCTGTGGCCGCTAAGTACTGCTTCCTCGTAGGCCTCTTGGAACTAACAGGGCAGTTTGGAGGTGGCATTTACAGAGGTATTGGAGAATCCTGAAATAAACTTGCAAAACAATGAATACACTCAGCCTAGTTTGCGACACAATGCCTTTTCCAACTCTCCTGGCAAGGGCACGGTTTTTTTATATAACTTTGTATACAACAGTTTTGCTTAAAAAGATGCCCCGAGTTGGGATAATCAGACAGAAGCTTTAAGAGCTTAGACAAGTGGTTTAAGATAGAAGTATACTTTTTTCAAAATACATTTTTAATGTACAAGTTGGGGAAATGAGATGCTGTTCTTGTATTATTTATTTTTTAAAAAAGGTGAAATCTACTTTGTAAAAAAAACTTCTATAGGAAATTTAACAGGGAAAAGAAAAGTAGCACTAGAATCACAAAATCATGTCTGGGAATGAAATGTCACTTCAGAGCAGTGTCCACTATGTGCACTGGCCATATGAAGATGGAACCACCACTGGTCTTAAGACCAGTTCTGCCCGTAATAAAAAAAACCCCAAACTAAACGTACCAGAAACATGCTTTGTCTCGGATGGATCTTGAGTTTCACTGACACCAGTGACTAAATCCTCCCAATTAGAAAACCATGGAACATTGTTGGAACTAGAGATACAAAAGTAAAACAAATGCTAACTAGGAACACACGAGGTACTCTGGGGTTTGTTTGATTTCTCCTCCCTTTTAAGCAGCTAGATGCACTCAACGTCTCAGCACAGGGATCTGCATGGGCAGTCCACCGTGGTCTTTTAATTCTTTTAATGATTCTGTTATTTCCTGCTTGCTGCAGCTACTTCTAGAGAGCTGTACAGTACTATTTAGAGCAAGTTCACAGGGCAGGATTCCTCTGGCAGGATACAGAAAGCTGCCTAATAATTGGTATTATGGATTCCACCCTCACAGTGTTCCGGCAAGCAGCTTTTGTATGCAAGGCTGAGCAGTGAAGTAGCACACAGAGCTCAATGAAGGAGAACCTACAGCACAGCTACTGCTAGCCACAGCTATGTCTGACTTGGATATTGCACAAATTCCCTCCAGCACAGTAACGGAATCAGAATATATGGTTAGATGAAAGTAAAAATCTTTATTGCTACGTCAGCTGAAAATTTGATGCAAAAATATTCTTCCTTCCTGGACTGCTCTATACATCTGAATAAAGAATCAATGGAATAGTGTTTCCAATCTTACGTTATTTGCCTCTCCAAAGCAATACAAACATAGGCCACAGTGCTGAAGGTGCATTCATTGCACAACCTATTCCCATACATGATAAAAATGGGGATTATTATAGGTGCATGCTAGAGTGGGATACAGACAATATTCTCCCTTCTAAAACAAAAACATGAAAAAAGATTATTTAATAAACAGTTGATGTGCTCCAATATTTCTTTAACATGCACTGGGTCATATGAGTCAAAAAAAAAAAAAAAAAGGTAACATTTTAAAATGTGAAAAAAAGAGGAAAAAAATAACACTGGAGTCTTCGGACAGCAATGGAACAGCAGGCAACAATTGCACAAAACCGAAGAGGTGAACCCACTGCCTGAAAGTGGCCTTTGGCAAGTGACGGAAGGAGTGCAGAAGTTCCTGAAGTCCAAGGGCATGAGGTGTGGCAGAATATCCTGTGTACTCAGGGAAGGATTTCAGGCTTCACAGCAGCCTGTCCCCGAGAAAGGGAAATACTTGCTTCTTCCTGGAACAGGATTTTACCCTCCCCATCTAGCTGAAGACTCTGATCAGGTCCCAGAAATCTGTGACGCTGCCTCCACCAGGCCTGTTCCTGGTGCTGGGGGCAGCCTGGAGGCTCATCCCTTATCCTTAATACTTGGGCCCCAACTACACAGCACTGAACGTAACCTTTATGGGTTCCTTTCGCGAAAGCCTTTCTGGACAGGACAGGGCAGGCAGGTCAGTGCCTTTAGAGTACCTGCTCTCAGCGAGCATGGCCTGAACTACTGAGGAGATAAGACAAACGAACTCACCAGCCTAACCTGACTGTGCCCACATGGAGCACGGCAGGTCTGGCATTGCCTAGCAGGGACAAGACAGCCTGATGACCCCAAGCTGAGAGCTTCTCTCTGACAGAAAGTCTGTTAATGAATGGGACATTCTTAGAGATGTGGCTCTGTGGAGATGATGCATCTGTGCAAGAACCACATACAAAAAATCAGGCAAGAGACTGGAGAACAGGAAGAGAATTGGGAAAACACTTTATATCCTCTGCTATGAGTCCTTCATGGGACTTGCCAATTCATACCTGTTCCACCTACAGCAGTGTTCCTAGGGAGCTTGAAATCTAAGGTGGTGTTAATAAGTAAGGTGAGGAGGACAAAGGAGAAGCTTGCTGCCTCCAGGGAGGCAGGAAAAGAAAAGGTGGTGGTGGGAGGGAAGCACTCGGGCTGTGATGCCCAGGGTAAGACAAACAATTTATAATACTAGCTTAAGCAGAGAAAGCCATGGACTCCACCTAGTGTGAGAGAACAAGCCATGTTCTGCCATGACAGTTCACATCCACAGAAAATAGGAGCTGGCTGTGCTAAACTCCCTTTCTGCTTCAAAACCACAAACAGCACCGGAGAAAGTCTACGCAGGTATTCCTTGCATCCATTCTGCCACCATCGTGAAGAGGAGCAGCTCAGAAATCTGCAAGCTCCATTGCTGAGTTCTGGTTTATTTAGTCCTTCCTCACTGAGCTAGGTAGAGCCATTCATGACTAACTCCTTGTGGCAACACCAACTGTCCATGCAATGCCACTGGTTCAGACTGGCAAGGACACACTGGATTTTCCATCAGTGCAAGAAAGAGAGGCCTGATTTGCATTAACACCTACTGCTCTCCTAGTGCAAGGTTTGTCACAGTCTTACTCAGAAATTAGAGAGTATTTCTGCACTTTGTCAGTCCCATACTGCACAAAGGCTGCTTTGCAGCCGTGTCAGGTATCAGAAAGCGTCAGGCTAGGCACCGGTATTTGGTAGAATTCTCACCAGCGGCAGAATTAAAAGTTGCAGTCAAATACATTGGGATGAACTTTTTCTGCATACTTATATGAAGAGAACATGAAAGAGATCTGGGGTTTAGTTTTTGAATCTTTTCTGCTGTTGTTTCTCTGCCTAAGGGATTCAAATGCTGCTGTTGCTGTGATTCTCAGAACTAGCTTTTCTCTCCATTTCCAAACGAAACAGGCATTTAAACAGCCAAATTTGTGAGAGTTTAAACTTTGGAAAAAGTTGGGTTGTTTCATAATTACACTGTAACTAGCACAAGGTATATCCTAAAATGTTGCGCTCTCATGCGTGGTAAAAAATACAATTTTTTTCCTAGCGAGGAGAAATTCAAGGTGCTTTGAAATCTCAGTAAAACTCCATTAGATTTTGTCAAAAGATCTATATTGACAGAGTCCCACAAGTAGTCTGCACAGTATCTGCTTCTGAGCAAGGTCTGAATTAGATCCAGAAACATACAACTCAAGCCCCTCAGAGCTCTTGAGAAGAAACTTTCAAGTTTTCTTCATAAATATAATTAATAAAGAAGAAAAGGCACTAGCCCACATTACAGTCAGGATTATTGTACCGCTGACATGATGGGGGCAGTTGCTGTCCGGCACTCTGCCAGCTAAGGAAGACAGATCTGCATGCCACAGGGGCAACGGTCTTTTCACAACCCTTACACAAGATGACAACATAGGCAGCCAACTTACACCCTGCACCAGAAATCCTAATGGAAACACAATGCAACTGCTGAGTGCAGGCTGGCCAGTTCACCATTAGTGGGCCCATTTTAAACATCTTTTCCAGTGCTGATAAAGACATTATTAAGGTGAAAAGTTCTATTTTTCCTTTTGCATTGAAAGCTGAACAGAAACAAGTATGCTTTCACCTTGTTTGTGGCCAAATTGGGCACGTACCATGAAATGCAGGTTGCTGTGGATTTGGAATAGGACTCCTGTTTTCAGGGGCAAGCAAAGATGCTGTAGCTGACAGCGCAGAGGTTTATGTTGGTGGAACAGAGCACTGAATGCATCCCCAGCATAGGAAGGGCAGTGCCACTGCTAACTAGCCTTAGAGCAGCGTACCACTGCTTACAACTTGGTCTCCTCTTAGACCGACTACCTCACTGGAACAAGCACGAGCTCCTGGATACAGGAAGCCTCTGCTGTGAAGCATCCATGATAGAGGTGGCCAAGTTGCTGCTGAGCTGGGTCTGCGCTCTGCAGCTAGAAGCACAAGCTCTACTTGTTACCTTAATCAACCAGTCCAGAGCTGATCTTCCCTATGCTTCATGTAAAACACATCAGTAGGCACCTGCTTATCACTCAGCTGTGCATTTTCGCACCCTGCATGGGCTGATCCCATCATAACCCTCACTCTAGACTGCACCAGTGCTCATCAGAACACTGGTACCCTGAGTCCTCCACTGCCCTAACAATATCCACTGGGAAAAGCCCTCACCACACCTGCTGTGCAGTGCTCTCTCCCTTAACCCTAAATAATAAAGTGCTGGGCTTAAGAACAGCTTAAGTGCAATCAATAAAAGTGCTTGCAATTAATGTAGGAAACCATTCTTGGGTCAGCTTCGTGGCAACTGGCTGTATTCTTTCAAGGAATAACAAAGTCAGGTGCTGGGCAGGGGGGCTGCATAAGAAATATTCACAGGACTCCAAACACTGAACATTGCCCCCCTTTCAGCAGCCTCCTCACCCCTCCCCCCCCACCCCCCATATGCCAGCCCCTTTCCTGCAGAGCTGGCAGAACCTCAGGGTTCACGAGTTACAGGCAGGTGGTGGAGCACCTGCCTTCTTCCTAGTGCTTGCACAATTTCCAGAGAGTCCCTAACACAGAGCTCAGCTGCTGATCTGAGTGCTCATAGAACAACTGAGACACTACAGTGAAAAGTGGACAGCCCAGACCTTAGCACTCCCAATTTTTCCTCGATGACTCCATTAAGGAAGCAGCAGATGCCTGTACTCCTTGCAGAGCCCAGCTCCCCTTGGAGGGCAAGACAGCCCTTCTGGGACAGAGCTTCCTGGGACAGACAATGTGGGAGCAGTACTTGTAGGGTTACAAAGCTGTGTCAAACTCCTCTGGCAGAGTCACTGCATGTTCCTCTTTCTGCTCCTGATCCGATCCATTCTCCTGGTGCTGCTTTATTTGTTCCTTCACTTCCTCCTCCAGATCAGGTGGCACCACAAATTGATCTTCTGGCTCCATCTGGGATGGAGCCGCAAAATAGCCTGTCTTCTTCTTGGGTGCTTCCGTGGCTACTTCAATGAGGTTGAGGCTCTCCTCCAAGGGCACTATGGAGCCATTGGAAAGCTTCTTTCCATAGAGACAGCATGTGGAAAGAGATTTTTGCAGTTCACACTTTTCCTTGACCCCTCTCTGCACAGTGTTGCTGTTTACACTGTTCTGTCTCCGAATGATGAGGACAAGCCCAGAGTCATCCTCTGGCCCTGGAGCAGAGGACCTGTACTCTGCAGCAGGAGGTTCAAACTCCAGGCCCTTTCCTTTACAGCAGTGTATGTCCACCTCCACCTCTACTTTACTGCCATTTGTCATCACACCTTCCACAGGCTGTTCATCATCGCTATCCAGACCATTATCAGACTGGTTGCTGGAGAAGGTGGCACTGGAAGGTTGGCGCTGAAAGATGCTCGAGGGGGGCACAGGATGTAGGCTGCAACGTCGCTCTTGTCGCGGTAGCAAATTGCCATCAAGACCAATAGCACTGTGTTCATCCGAAGCAGTAGAGCCCACCTCACTGCTAACCTCAGAAGCAGACAGTTCACTGCTGAATTCTGAAGCAATTCCACTGCTAGATGAAGGTGTCACTGGCTTGGTGGCAGCGGAACTAAATCCCCCAGCAACCGGCAGAGCGAGGCCATGCATCTCACACGTGCAGCTGTCCTCACTGATGTTCAGACACACCACCATTGCACCTACATTGTCTTGGCAACCATAGCTTTGGGCTAAAGTGCAGAGTTTCTTCGCAGCAGCTAGTGGGTCATGTAGGTGGCGCACAGCTGAGACAGCCTCTGCGTAAGACAGGTGTTCCCAGAGAGATTTGTTCCCTAGAAGTAGCAGCTCATCTTGTACAGTCAGTGGAATGGAACTGACATGTGGTTTGGGCAGGATCCAAGGATGCAAGTACGTGCAGCCCAGCATCCGAGTACAGCAAGTCACACCATTGACCTTATTGTCCTGCAGACAAGAGAAACAAGGCAGTAGCATTAGATCTGCTATTAGATCATGTGGAGAGCAGTCTTTCCCCTGCCCATATACTGGTCTGGAGCCTTGATAAATGCCAGTACACAGCTACAGTATAGGAGAAAGGGATCTAAGCCCAAGTACCACAGCACAGACATTCACTGTTTCTGATAGTCAGGTACAGCAATTGCCCATCACCCATGCTGGCAATAACACACTTTTATCCCACAAGACTTTTTGTCACATTCTGAAGACTTGCAGCAAACTACTCTGAAACGCGCAGCTAGACTACCTGCAGCAAATTGCTCAGAGAATCCCACTCATGAGTCTTACATGAAACATTTTTTCAGTATGAGCGAGATAGTGACTTTTCACTTCCTCATTGCAAGGCAGATTATCCAGACATTAAATAACTTCTGTGTATTTTCTGATCTATTTCCGTCTTTATTAACATATAACTGCATCCAGAAACGTGGGCACTACAACCTGAGGAAGAAAAGAACAAGCAGGTATCTCACACTACTGCTTCAACCTGGATGTACTGGCACCTTCCCGTTTCTGCTAGACAGCCCCCTGGCCAGCCTGGCACTAGCCTCCTGGATAGAAAACTGCCCTCAGTCCCTTTTCCAAGTCAGTGCATACAGAGTACACAGCTTCCTCATTGTTTTGAATTTAATTTCAGTGTTCTTAATTTCTGTATCCTTTGGGTGTTAAACATTGCTGCTGCTGCTGCTAAGTAACCAGCAGAGGACACATGCAGGGAAGTCTCCTTAGACAATGATTTCACTTTTATTTTTCAGAATCCATTCATCACCCAGTCTTTAAACCATTTAATGTGCTACACTGATTCCACAGTTATTTTTAGTCAGAGTGCTATGGAATGTATAGCACCTCGCAGAGCCATAATAAATTAAAGGATTATCCCCCAGATTATCAAACCTGATACTTTTTTAAAAAGACCCACTGAGCATAAAGCTAGTATGACTGGCACGGATTTCTCAGATCTTTACCAATGACATACTTTCCTGTTCACTGGAACTTCCCTGTTATTTCCAAGTTTTTAGAAAGCTACCCTTTACAGAGTTCTCCAGAAATAATTTTAATATTTTCACATAAAACCAATGAACATTTCTGTCTTTTTTTGTGTTAAAGTTTTTACCTGTAATATACTTTATATCCATTTTCTGCATGTCTCAAGGGCCACTAATCCTGTACATTCACTGAGTAAAACGTGGAAGAAATCCAAAGAGAGGTAACTTGAGTCATACTTGTTAGGAAACACCAAAGATATTTTGTGGGTTTTGAGACAAGATGACTTCCCAGGCCCTGCCCTGTTCTTCAGTGGCTCCTCTCCACACTCACCCAAGTTGCACAGACCTGGCTAGCTGGGGAGATCCCAGCTGACTGAAAGTTAGCAAACGGGACACCCATCTACAAGAAGAGGCAGACGGAGGATCCAGGGAACCGTGGGCCTGTCAGTCTGACCTCAGTGCCAAGGAAGCAGATCATCTTTCAGATGATCTTTGTACGTACAGAACAACCAGGTGATCAGGCCCGGTCAGCATGGGTTTATGAAAGGCAGATCCCAATGGACAAACCTAATCTCCTCTGTGACAATGTGACCCACTTAGTGGATGATGGAAAGGCTGAGGATGGTGTCTACCTAGAGCTGCTGGAGACAGTGGCTGCTCACAGCCTGGACAGGTCTACTGTTTGCTGGACGGCTAAGCCCAAAGAGCGGTGGTGGAGTTACATCCCGCTGACACCGGTCACAAGTGGTGTTCCCCAGGGCTCAGTGTGGGGCCTGGTTCTGTTCAGTATCTTTATCAATGAGCTGGATGAGGGGATCGAGTACACCCTCAGTAAGTTTGCAGATGACGTTGATCTGCTGGAGGGCAGGAGGCTCTGCAGAGGGGTCTGGACAGGCTGGACCGATGGGTCGAGGCCAATTGTATGAGGTTCAACCAGGCTCAGTGCTGGGTGCTGCACTTGGGGCACGCCAGCCCCAGGCGGCGCTACAGGCTGGGGGCAGAGTGGCTGGGAAGCTGCTGGGCAGGCAAGGGCCTGGGGGGACTGGTTGGCAGCTGCTGAACATGAGCCAGCAGTGTGGCCAGGTGGCCGAGAAGGCCAACAGCATCCTGACTTGTGTCAGACGCAGTGGGGCCAGCAGGACTAGGGCAGTGATCGTCCCCCTGTGCTTGGCACCAGTGAGGCCGCACCTCAAATCCTGTGATCAGTTTCGGGCCCCTCACTGCAAGACAGACATTGAGGTGCTGGAGCATCTCCACAGACAGGTAATGGAGCTGGGGAAGGGTCTGGAGCACAAGTCTTACGAGGATCGGCTGAGGGAGCTGGGGGTGTTTAGCCTGGAAAAAAGTAGGCTCAGTGGGGACTTAATTGCTCTCTACAACTACCTGAAAGGAGGCTGTAGCAAGGTGGGGGTCAGTCTCCCAGGTAACAAGCAATAGAAGGAGAGGAAACTGTCTCACGTTGTGCCAGGAGAAGTTTAGATTGGACATTAGGAGAAACTTCCTCCCCGAAAGGGTTGTCAAGCACTGGAACAGGCATCCCAGGGAGGTGGTGGAGTCACTGTCTCTGGGGGTATTTAAAAAATGTGTAGACGTGGTGCTTAGGGACATGGGTTAGTGGTACACTTGGCAGTGCTGGGTTAATAGTTGGACTCAATCTTAAAGGTCTTTTCCAACCTACATGATTTCATGATTAGACGAATATGGACCTCCCCTCCTTTAGCTCCACACTTATCTTCTTTCCTTCCTTCCTCTATCCCTAAGCCATCCTTGGCATCCTGTACCTGTAGTTCTCAGGCCATAATGGGTGTTTTAGGAACATGTCATTCTGAATAGCTAATCAGCAAGAGAAGCACAGCAGGAAGCACCAGACAAGTCACTTGAACACCTTCATGCCATCCTCTCCCCTGTAGTATTGTGCAGGCAACAGAGCTCATGTATTTATACCGAGCTTTTACAGGAGGGTGGGAGTGAAGTGAAGAGGGTCCAAACCAACCTCTGTTATAATGGCTTTTTGCTCCTTGACTCTCCTGGCTTCTTCTGAACATTGTTCAAGGCTGAAGACTTTGGAGAGAGGCAGTGGTTTTCCACTTCGGCACAGAATGGCTTGGCA
Source organism: Ibycter americanus (assembly GCA_035590275.1). NCBI lineage: Eukaryota > Metazoa > Chordata > Aves > Falconiformes > Falconidae > Ibycter > Ibycter americanus. The sequence goes on along the minus strand of JAVJGI010000036.1, from coordinate 23,378,303 downwards.
CGTCCCCACATTGGCCACCGTCAGAGAGAAGTTGCTGGCTGGATCAGCCACATCATGACGAATATAGCAAAGGACAGCAGAGGAACCCAGCTTCTGTCCAGCCATGCCCAGCTTCCTGTTGGAGGAGAAGGTGTAGGAAGGCTCCAGACTCCAGTGACAGGCATTCTGGAGGGCTGCCTCACCCCACCTAACACATTAAGTGATATACCTATGCAGGTCCCACCAGGACCAGCTTGCTCACTGTCCTACCTGTGGGAGACCAAGAAGGTGTTGGACATGAACATGGTGTCTGACTGCTGTACCTCCTCCAGGAGCACATCGGCCATGGTGCACTGCAGCAAGCGCGGCAGCTCCTCATTCTTGTCACCATCAAACATGCCATACACAGCCTCCACTCCCTCTGCAAAGCTCCCCAGTGCCAGGGATGACACACACAGCCTGTTAGAAAAGCACACAAGCAAAGTTAATGTCTCAAAAGATTACATGGTTCCCCAAACCACAGCCAGCAGGCACCTTCCTGTGAGTGCTGTTCTCACAGGGCAGCAAAGCCACTGTCCCTACAGTCACTGCCCCATGAGATGTACAGCTGCATTTTATTACTGGAACTCCTGAACCCTCCTGAGTGTGGTCAAGGTCTAGAGGGCAGTGGGCACAGCCAGCGAGAGAAAGATAAGCATCTCTGCTAGGGTGGAAAGCAAAGTCCAAGTGTCCCAAGATAAGCATGAAAACAGAGGGAAAGGACAACGCAGAGGCTTGAGTTACCAAGACTTAGCAAGAGATCTGGAGAGACAGAGGGACAGATGAGCTCTTGAGCAAAACAGGTCTGCTTGGGTCCTTAGCAGTGCACAACACCTAGCACCCTGAGAAGACAAAGTGTCAGCATCCAGCAGACCACAATACTCACTTATTTCTTTGGCCTGCCATCTCAGCTACTCCATGACTCCAGAAGGTAGAACTGAGTGCTGAGTCTGCCGTGAGGGAGGGCTTAGCATCAATCTTCAGTGTGGTAATGTGACTACAGAAAGAGAAGAACAGAAGTCATTCTCTCCTGGACCCTGCTGAACAGTTAGTGTCCAAGGGACCTTGTCCAGTCCAGAGTTTTAGACAGCAGTCTGCGGAAAGAACTGCACCAAGGAGAGGAGTTCAGGGCCTTGGCCTTCTGGAGATGCCTGGCTGCTTATGCGAGAGACAGCTGGGAGAACCTCATACCACCTGAGAAACTGTTTGCTGGCTCTGATGATTTGGACCCAGGCTTTTCCCTTCCTACAAGACAGAAAGCTTCAGCTGCCGCAGGCAGGGAACATTATAACATTATCCAGTGCTGTGATACACACTTTACTATCCCATTTTCCCTCCTGGGAAGGGTTACCCTTCCCTGTGCAGGTCACTACTGGGTTGGCACCTCCGTGGCTCACCTGAAGATGTCCAGTGTCTTATGTTCTAGCACCAGGTTTGTGTTTCCGCTCAGATCCAACTCTTGCAAGGCACCTGGCAGTGCCTCAGGGATTAGGATTTCAGTTAAATCATTGCAGCTCAAGTCCACAAACTGCAGTATCAAAAAAAGCACAATGAAAAAGAAAATATTTTCTGTTCTGTCATGTGATCAGTTATTCCAGTGCTCCTTCCAAACATCGCATGACCCCACTACTGATTGTATCCCACAAACAGGTCATGAAAATGGGTTTGACCTATCAGTAGAAAAACGATTTATAAGCAGCAAATACAACCTGAAATAGCCAGGACTCCAGTACTGAAAGAACAGGTCATACTAAAGATAATAGGTGGCTGCTTATATATACAAACCTGCCTAGCTATGTAACAGTCCGTACTGTCTCAAATGGTAAACCAGAAATACACAAAGTCAGACACAGAGGGTAAAGATCAATGAGAGAGGAGCCATCTTTCATCAACTCAGAAAGGCGAAAGATCTAGAATGCATATTCTGTGCCCTCTTCTTGGGCTCATCAAGGAAAATGCTGGGATCTTCATCTCCTCTCCTAGCAGTTACTCCTCATTCTCCAACCCAAACTTTCCCAATACCTCTTTACCTTCTCCGTAAGAATACCTGAATACGGGGCAAATGCAGGATCTCTGGAAAGATGCCGATTTCATTAGAATGTGCAATAAGTGTATGAAGTAGCTTGCAGTTTGCCACTGTTGTGGGAATTGTTTTCAGTTTGTTGCCACTCAGATTCAGTTCTTCCAAGTGCTCCAGCTTATTAAGTTTGCTGAAACAAAAGAATACTTTACCTTACAGGCAAGAACTTGTCACTTTCTGAACCTGAGATAAGGTACCCACAGACAGTGCCCTTTATGAGCTACATTTCTAATTTATTGATAGGAGACCAAAAGTCCTAAGAGATGCTCTAATAAGAGCTCAGGGTCCCCAAGCCTGGCTTGTATTTATACAACTGACAGATGCCTTCACCCCTGATTTCTAAAGCACTGAAGCAGAAGACACTAGTATCTTAATTTTAAAACTGGCAAAACCCCCTAAGCCGTGTCAGTGTACTTCGGTAGGAATAAACAGGTTTACAGGAAAGTGGTTCTTTAGCCTGACTGGTACCAGAACAATCATGGCAAAGCTTGCACAGATGCAATCCGTATCAAATTAATTGTGCTGACATGATTAATAAAAAAACCCCTTAGATTTTTGTGTTAATGTAAGTGAATGTGCTCATTTTTGATTTTTGTGACTACAAATTAAGCTGACACAGAAGTCTACCAGTATAGCACTAGCTCTCTACTATATTCTAAAGAAAATATATTTGATACCCCAAAACTGGATTGCAGAAGATACTGAAAAGTAATAATCAATTAGGAATTCAGTCTAAGTCCTTCCAGTAGGGTTCTGTGGGGAGGCACTTTTGATTCAATGACAGTCAATAGATCAGTGATTAATAAGAAAAACATATACACACTCACCAAATTATACCTAGCAAAACTGGCAGATAAAAAATATGGTGGAATCTCATTTTCAACATATAGCAATATGAACTACTTGGTGACATGAACTCACCTCAAGAGCATGTGATTTAAGTTAGCTAAGTAATGTTATGCACATAGGAACTTGTGCAAGTCACAGTTACAGAGGAAACAACCCTCAGAGACCTGGCTCTGAAAAAGGCTTGAGTCAGATGAACAGGCACTCAGAAAAGAACAGTGTATAAAGATGTCGCCAGAAGGGGACTCAAGTAGATGCTCACAACCAGCATTATCTGCTGATAATTTTCAGTAGTGCAGTGTCCAAGTTCTGCTGTCTACGTAGCCACAAAAGGATTGGCAATCTGGAAAGGATTCAGAGGAACTCTTCCCACATTAAGAAACTAAAAAAGCTGAGTGTATTTATCATTAAGCATAGACAGCTGAAGTTTTCTTAAGCTATGCTTGGAAAATCATAAAATCACAGAATGGTTTGGGTTGGAAAAGACCTTTAAAGACCATGCAGTCCAAGCCCCTGCCACGGGCAGGGACACCTGCCATAGCCCAGGTCGCTCC